>WEKY01052714.1:0-34422 GCA_013390045.1 Picathartes gymnocephalus | reverse complement strand
GCTCGGCTGCCAAGCAGCAGCAGGAGTCTCTTCCCGTAGAAATGGTGCCTCCCACGCAGGAGCGAGATCCCACGGTGTTCGCCCGGTTTTCAGCTCCCGCCGGGAGCTGCGGCCCGGGAGTCGCGGGGGTGCTGTGCTTGAACTCTGGACACCTCCTTGTTTTCCTCCTTGCCTCGTGACTTTTATGGCCTGTCACGAAGGGAAGGCAGAGGAACGAAAGGCGAGATCCCTGCGTACTGCTCGCTTCCTGCCTCCTTCCCGCAGCCGCGGCCACCGCAGCAGCTCTGATGGCAATCTCAGCGACCCAGCCAACCTGCCAGGGGGGGATTCTGAGCTCCCACGACACTCACCTGACCCATCGTCCTCCCAGGACCCATATTTGTCCTTGCTTGATGCTTCGTTTGTTCCCAGATATTGGCTAAGACTGCATCAAACCTGGTAGGAATTATGGGGTCAGAGATCTGAGCTCAGCTCATCAGTGTTGACTTGTTGCAGACTTTGCCAGGGCGCTGCTGGATATGGATGCCCATGTTGGCTCCTCCTGGAGCTGGGTGCCTGTTCCTCCTGGACCAAGCCACATGTGTAATGTGTTGTCGGAAGTTTTGTGACCTGATTCCTTGGTGTTTTGGAGTTTCTCATGACCTCAGTGACTTGGAGATGGCTTGGATAAGGGCACAGTCCTTTAAAAGGGTTGCACCAGAGGCAGGTGGCTTGGTTTGGAGGAATAATGTATGGGTGACCCAGATTTTAGAACTGTGCCTGAATTGGGCAAGGAGGAGGAGGCATCCATAAATCAGACTTGAAGGTCTAACAAATCCGAATTCTTCTTAGTTTTTGTTAATGGTAAGAAAAGATCAGCTGGCTTCTGTGTAGAACCCCGTTTTCCGAGGTGGTGGTTGAGAGTGGCATTTGTCCTGTCCTGCCTGTACAGCAGCCTTGTGGTCTGACTAAATATCAGTGGGATTATACGGTCCAGTCACTGGTGACAGCAGGCAACTGGGCTTGAGGTTGGAGCTCCTGCTCTCTGAAATAGTGGGACACAAATACTTCCTCTGGGAACTTCTTGTGCATTCTGATAGATTTTGATGGTAAGTGTCTGTTCCACAGGCCTTTTTAGTGTTTTTTTCGTTTTATCCTGCTAACTTTAGATGGATGTTCTTGTGCTTGTTCTGTTGAATCTTATCCTTTCTTATGGTTCACTTATTCCATGTGCTTTCTAGCAGGAAAGAGCCAAATTATACTATAGTTTTTGATGGTTTTTTCTCTCTTTTTTTTTTCTTTTTAATGTAATCTGCTTTGGACTCTTGTTTAAAGTGGGCTGTTTTATTTAATTAGTTTGTATTCATGTTACATTCACTCTCCATAGTTATCCTAGGCAAAATTTAAGAAACAGCCTGCAAGGGATTTCAAATTCTTAATTGGAATCACATTTTTTTTCAAGGATGTTTGATTCTAAGAGTTTACTGTGCTTTCTGTCGTCTGGTATCTTTCCAGTTGATGTTGTTTGCTTAGTTACTGTTTGGCTAAATTATTCACAGTTAGTTTATTTCAGTAGTCATGCCTCGGAAGTTTTGCAATTCCTTTCCGCCTTGCAGCTCCTCACTGAACTCCTGTTGAATCTTTTAATGAAGTACTCAGAAGTGACTTCAGTGCAAATGCAATTGTGCTCTATTGTTTTGGCACTTGGGCTCTACAAAGAGGTTATTTCCCTCTTTCCTGAGGTAATCACACAGTTGATGTTCAGAATATCAGCCAGCTGGGGACAGATACCTTAACCTGACCCCTGGCAGGTATTTACATTCCCAGCTGGTTATCGCTGCATCGAATCCAAAATTCTGCTAGAAAAGTACCCAGTCTTGATTTCAAGATATCAAGTGATAGGCTGCACTGGTTCCCCAGGTAAATTATTCCAATGGCTGATTACCCTTGCTAATTTCTTATCTCCATCTGTCCGGCCTGGCTCCTAACCACAAAGTCTTGCTACAAGTTTTCATGCCAGGTGATGGAGCCTGTTGCTACCAGGACGACACATTCCAGCTAAAAGATGGCCTATTGTACTGCTAGCCTGTGGCTTTCAGCCGTGCTGAGCTCTTCCTTCTGGGAAGAGGCAGCTGTGGAGCTGGAGTCTGGGTGATCAGTGTGTTTTAGAGCAGTGGTGTCTGACCTGGTGTTTGTGTGCAGGCAGGGCTTCCCAGGAATTGTGATTGAATAACTTGTGTTGCTTAGAGTTGAGCTTCATGTGATGAGCAGCCCAGCAGAACAACAGGCTGCTGCTGAAGGAATGCCACAGTTCTCATTCAGTCCTGACGGCAAGCTCCTGCTGCTGCCCTGGCATGGGCTCTAGTGACCAAGTGGCCTCAGATCAGTCCAGTCACTGCTCCGACTGAATATTAACCCCCTTCCCTAAACAAAAGAATACGGAAGTTGGATCAGCCTGCCTTGGGGCCAGAGAGATTGCTGAAGAAGTGTAGCGTGACACTGGGCCTGAGAAATGTCGTGAGGGACCACCTCTTCCAATAGCAGGATTAGATGCCATAGGGAATGGCATTTAGTTCCTACATTTCTGTGCTTGGGTAAACAGGCTGTGGTTGCACAAATCCTCTCATCTAGCACTGCTGTTGAAAGAAGCCGTCGTGCCTGCCTGTTGTCATCCCTGCTGGTTCCCTGCTGCGATTTGTTGTGAGACCACACATGAGCCTCTACCACCAGAAGAGAGAGGGCAGAGGATGGAACTCCTTTTAGCAAGCTGAAGAGTTGGGGAAACTAAGAGTTGTCACAAGCATGCCTTACCTTAAATCTTCATGGAAGGCAGTGTATCTTTTCACCTTCCCTCTGCAGCTGACGTGAGAGCAGCTGCCCTGATTTACTCCATAGTCCAGGTTAACTCTGTTGCATGGCTTGGGAGAGCTGGTTTTAGCCAGGACTGGGTTTAGGTGAGCTGCTTTTATGTCTTTGGTCAAGAAGTGTGTGTTGAAATTTGTTTTGTGGGAAAGAGCATTTAATGTAAGAAGAAGGAGGTCTGAGCCTTGTCTGTGACACACTGATACCTATGAAAGGTTCAGTGGTGCAGAAAAGTTCCAAGTTAATGCATTCATGCATTCTGGATGTGAGTTCTCAGTGGTGCTCAGTGCTCCTGAGCAAGGTGGGGTGCCCTTTTGGGAAAGCTTCATTAATCTTGTCTTTTCCATTACCAAGTGAGTCCAGCTTTCTTGCCCTTTGAGTAGAATTGGTTTGCTGAGACAAAATCCATTCCCATCTGTTGTTTTAAACACCATTCCTTCAAGTCCCATGCAGAACACTGCAGGATGAGGAACAGAGCCTGTGGTGGGGACTTGTTTTGACCTCATATTTGGGGTATTGGATTTAAAATGAGATGAAGTCAAAGAAGAAATTCCCTAACTTTAGTACAGGTTCAATGCAAGGTCACAGGGAGGGCTATTGGTTTTGATAGTGGGAAAAATTTAGAAGAGGGAATGTGATTATCATGACATGTACAAATGTACGTAGACAAACAGGCACACATATATAAATGAATACAAAATAGAGAGTGTTCTGATATTAGGAAAAGTTGAGGAGGAGTGGCTGAAGAAACTGTAATTGGATAGCACACAAGGAGGGAACTGAGGTGGGAGGAAGCAAAGGAACCTGCTGCCCAGAGAATACTGCATTAAAGCAGAGCTGGCCATAAATTCCCGTTCTGAAAACATACCCTGTTTGCAGTGTCACAGGGAAGTGTGTGACATTCAGACACCAAACCACCTTTTCATGATCTGAAGTTGAACACCCAGCTGCAGGCAGGGGCTCAGTGTGTGAATTTCACTGCCCATGGCCATGCTGGTGCTTGGAGTCGTTAAGCACTAATGCTGATCATACACAGAAATTCCCAAATCTTTACCTAGGCCAGGCTGGGTTGGTGCCCAGTGGGATCCACGAGCTGAGTGATCCCCTCCATGGACAGAGCAGAGCTGTGCACTGGTGAGCAGACCCGTGCACTGGTGAGCAGACCCAGCCTTGCACAGGGTGTGTGACTGGAGGAGGAGAGAGGAGGGACGGCTCCTGCTGCATCAACGAATCCAGCAGTACCTTTTATGAATCCAAAATACACCCCTCTGGGAGGGGAGGGGATTAGGATCCTGGTCGTGTTAGGGCACGATTTGTTCAGGTTGCAGAGGCCCAGGGATAATCAGGGGACATGAGTGTGGGTTAGAAGCAGGCTTCTAACTAGTTGGACATGATCCCTGTTCACATCTGCCGCAAAGTGGTTGCCATGGCTATGCTTGCATATTCACTTGAAAATAGAAATAGATGCACAAAGCAGTGTTAAACTAACACAAAAGCTGCTAGTGGGAGGAGTAGAAGAAGGTGCTTTGCCCATGATCTTGCTGGGCAACTGCAAAAAATCAGGATGTATAAGCTATATTGTATGTGTGCTTTACACTCACATTTACAGGTGTAATGATCAAAAATGGCTGCACAGATTGTTTGAATATCTTAAATCTTACCTGGACCCTTAAATCTTCAGACTGCAGATTGCTGTGGTGTGACAAGGGGCTTGTGGAAATTTGGGAAGAGTATGTGGGAAGAGTACAGCTTTCACAGAAACAGAAAAGATGCCATACCAGTGCCTAGCAAAGCTCTGATGCTGTAGCATCAGATGTCTTTAGTGGGTCTGGGCTCCAGGCTAAATCCTTGGATTAAGCCTGAGTTTAGATGCAGAAGTTTTGCTGTAGGTATTCCATAGTGCAGGCATCCAAGGGTAACTCTAGACTATGAAATGTAATCCAGCTGCAACATTTGAGTCACTCTCCTTTCTGAGGTGCTCTGAGATCACTGTCTGGTTTTACAGGTGAGGGCCGCCAGGCTGCTAGTGAAGTTGAGAAGGTGCAGTGTGTCTCTATTTCCATTCTGTTGCTGGATTTAGGGGAGAAGGGATGTTCTGATTACGCTGCCGGCTCTGCAGGACAGGAACAGTGTCTCAGTGCACAGTATTTAGAACAGTGAGGATTCAGTCCTGATGGCTGGTATGGCTCAAGTAACTCTTCTCGTTGTTTGTTCTCTTTTTCTGTGACTTGCACATGAAGATATTTTAGGCTTGAGTCTGGATACAGTAGAGTTGATAGATCTTAGAGTGCTTTGAGAATGACGCACTTTTCTCTCCTTTCTCTACCCATGCCCACAAGACTGTAGAATATCCTGAGTTGGAAGGCACCCACAAGGATCACTGAAGTCCAACTCCTAGGCAAGGTATTTTCTCCTGGAAAGGAATGTCCCAGGTACAGGCCAACAGAATCTCAGGATGGGTGGTGGGGGTAGCACTGGCAAGGCTGCAGTACAAGACCCAACCCTGTCACAGCTCTGCTGTGACAAACCCTGGGGCAGAGAGAGGATGCTGTGGGGAGACAGCCAAGGGAAGTGGGACTATCCCACTATTTTTACAGCAAATTATGGGTTGTGGCATGTTTTCTTAAATATGCAGGTGATTGAGGTAGATGGGTTTGCCCCTCAAGTCATCCAGTAATTTCTTAATAACAACTCGTGATGTGTATGAGAAATACATGACTGTGCTGTCACTCTCTTCTCATCCCTGGGCACAGCTGGGAAGAGGGAATATTCTGTCAGGGCATGTAGGGAAGGTTGAGAGGGAAGCTGTAAGGTGTTCCTGTAGGCACAGGGTGAACACAGCTTGTTTTGGTGCCATCTAGGAAGGCAGTCATCTGCTCACATCACTCCTACAGTTCACCTTGTCTTCCTGCCCCTGCACAATGAGCAAACTGAGCTATTTCATGTTGGAGAACAGCAGAGAGAAGAAGATGAGCAATTTGGAGGTATGCTGGAGCAATGAAATGTGCCTTATCCTGGAATAGCAAGGCCAGGCATGCAAGTTATGTCGTTGTAGTGTGTGCTCTGTCACAAGGGAGGGTCAGGGCCATGAAAAGCAGCTAAAAATCATGACTGTGTGTATAGAAGAATCATGACAGCTGAATTGCCCAGTGGGTGTTACCAGATGCACCACAGACATTTCTTCCTTCATTCCCTACCAGCGTCATTTTTACCTATCCAGCTGCTGAGTGTGTGATAACAGTGATATCAAAGACATGAAAATAAGCATCTGAGGGTAAAAGGGGAAAGATGGATTGATTCTGACTCTGATAGTCACAGCAAAATGACTTTAGAAGAGACCAGAACAAGAAAAGGTGAGATGTGCTGCATTGTGTGTGCAGTGAAAACTGGTGTGATCAGAAATCTCATGTTCAGTGAGGCAGTATGAAAGCAAATCTGCCCTGAAATGTATTATAATTGTGTTTTACTAAAATGTTGCCTTTGAAAGCTTAATTTAAAAGGTGGCATTATAAAAGGTTTTGTTGTGACTGCTGAAAAGAGTGAACAAAGTGCACTGAAAGGGGGAAAAAAGGTACTAACTGATGTGGGAGACAAATACAGAAGTGTCATGGAAAGTATGTGCAAAAACACCAGCTTGGTTTTAAACTATGGTTTGGTAGATAAATACAGTTTTGTGTTTAGTGGGAGCAAGAAATAGCTGATGCTGTATGTCCCAAGTTCATAAAATTGATGGAATTAGAGAAAGGGTTTCCCCTGATTGTGGGCACAGTGAGAAATAGACAACCATAAATATCTGATGCGTGTGAGGTTATGGGAGTGAGGCTTTCACTGACTGGGCAGTGAGATCCCTCCAGTACAAGTGTGATACCAGAATGAGCCAAAACAACTAACTATGTACACTACATTGTGTGAAAAAATCTCTATTATTTGTAGTAAACAACTTTACAGCACAAAAGGAAAATATCTTAGTAATGTGTTCTGTTATCTGGAAGAACTTGGAGGCAAAAAAAACACAGAAGGAAAGAACAGAGTGAGCAGCTGATACATTTTTGTTGGAGAAGGGATTGCTTAAATAAGACTTTGCTTATGGTTGCAATCAGATACGGAGTTTATAACAGGCCTTTTGCATATTCAGTACACTGAGCAGCCACTCCCTGCCTAATCCTCAGAGTATGGCTGTGAGGTAGGAGGGGTTACTATTACTCCAGCTGCACAGATGACCCTCAGACAGGCAGAGACTGCTGCAAACAGCTAGAATTAGGAACTGGAAATTCTGCTGGATGAGGGCACCATTATTGGTTGCCTTAAAAATACACCAAACCCAGTTACAATCTAAGTCCTCTGTAGAGACTCCTTTTAGTGAATAACTCCAGTGGGGCACTGAAGGAAGGAGATCTCCTGGTATCCTAACGTGTGTTCCCCTTCCAGCCTGGATTATGTTACTGGTGATAACAGCTATCCTTCGTGGGCCCCAATGGCTTGAAATTTCTAGTGACTGCACCCATGTTTAACTGCTCATAAACCGTAGCTCTGAGGAGGGGCAAGACTTAAAACAGCAGGGTGCATCTTGGTCACGTTCTGTTAGGGCAAGTGCAGGAACAGCCAAAAGTTTGGAATGCTGGGGTATTCCCCATGTTTGCATCAAAAGCAGCAATGCTGTATGTCCTGTGATTGCACCTTCACTGGCACACGTGGAAGAGGTGAGGTGCTGGCTTCAGTAATAGGCAGCAAACATTTGTGCTGAAAGCTGAGTTCCTCAGGTGCATCAGTCTGTTAGAGGTAAGACCACATTTTCCATACAGGAAGGTGTTTGGGAAGAGGACTCCAAGAAGGAGAGGTCTGGCTCTTCCCTCCTTTTTGGGCATGGTCCACTGACAATCCCTTGAGGCACTGTGTTGCTCTTAGCTTTCCCAAACTACAGTGGTGACACCACATCATACCCTTTGCTGTTACATACAGTGAGTTTTTTCAAGCATAGCAAAGCATATTGCCCCGTGCCAAGGCTGATGAACTCGTTTAGGTGACTGGAGGAACTCTGCTGCATCTCGTTGACCTTGGCAGAGATGGGACATTTATGTGTTTATTTATGCCCCACTGATCAAAGCATGTTGCAGGTAATGGGAAGGCAAAGGAGCTGAGTCTCCAATTTCATTTGCCTGGTGCCTATGGCTTCCCAGGGGAAGTCTCTCATGGATGGGAAGGTATGCACCAGTCCAATTAGAATATGCCATGCACACCTGTGTAGGCTGGGGTACGTGAGGACTTTGCATTCCTCAGCTAGAGCTGTCACTTTGTGACCGTGTCATAAAAGAGGTGAAGGAAATTTTATTGGCTCAATTTTCCGCTGTTACAGGCACTGTTAAGTTGCCTCATCCTCTAATTTCTCACCAGCACACTGAAGTCAGGAGCTTGGAGTGAATTTGAGGCACACAGACCTGATTTTACTCCTCGGTATTGCTATCTGATGAAGTGGGACTTGGGAAGGGAAAGAGAGAGGTGGTGTTACCTGCCACAGGGCTGAGGAAAGGAAGCTGTAGGGCAGTCAAGAAGAGTCAGAGTTGATGTCTTCAAAGGCTCCCAAAGGGGAATCTTAGGATCCTGATGGCTCAGCTAATATCTGAAGAGCCATGAAGCTATCAGGGAGTGCTATTTTAGAAAATCTAGAAGGGTGGTGGGAAGCAGACTCTTCGCCCCCATTCATACTCAGAAAAATGAAAATGGAGGGAGGAAGGATTAAAATATCTGTAGTCATTCCTTACGCATTGAAACTTATTTAATTATTAAAATGGGAAAAATATTTTAATTAATGCATCAAAGAAATGTTAGTGATATTTCTGAGCTGGTATAAAATGAATGCTTTAAATTAATCCACACTTGGAGGTGGTGCTGCACATTGAAAGTATGTGGACATCATTTTTGCTTATTTACAAAAAAGGGGAAATAATACGAAATAGAGAATATCAGTATTGTTCATCTGTGTGTGCTGTTTTTTAATTTTTTAAAGATTATACCTGCAGGGCTCTACTTTTTTTTTTTTTTTTTAATTTTTATAATATGCTGTGTTAATGGCAGTATTAGGAACTAGTGCTAAATCTTAACTACAACATCTATGGGCTGTAATTACTACTATAAACTTTGAAATAAGGTAGTAGTAATTGGTAAAGCTTGTTATAAAAAGCATTTTCTAAGATTGATGTATCAGTTACAGCATTTAAACCCCTGATTTGTACAACTTTTCACAGCTTGATCTGAAAGACAAAGTCACAAGAAGGTCTTCCGCTCCCCCTCCCTATGAAGTGTTTCCCTGCAAGACTTTGCAGAGGGTTTGAGGAGGTTTCCAGGGCTTTTCCTAGGATCTCCTACCTGTTGTTACTTGTTTTCAGAGTTGCTCACAGGACCTGTCTCCCACTTCACCTCACTTCCATGCAACATCCCCTCAGAGCCAGCCCTTTCCTGAGGGGAGAAGGCTGCCTGTGGGTTCTCCAGGATGGCAGAGTCAGTGGGATTAATGAGACAAGGAAACATTAAACGATAAAAACAATGGCTTATTTGGAACTGGTTGTAAATCCAATTAGAATATCCTGCTTCTCCTGGTGCCCACTTCTCACCTGGGAAGGCAGCAGACTGTTCCTAGCAGAGGGCCGGGACTGAGGGTGTAAAACCTCCTTGCTCTGCTGCTGCTGCTGCTGCTGGTGTGTGTGGGCTGCTGGGGATCACTTGGCTCTGTGTGTGGAGTGCTTGGCAGTCACACATGGAGACACCTACGTCCGAGTGTCAGGGACTGGCCTGTGGATCCTGGGTGTGGTTTCACCAGAACGTAGGGCTAAGTCCAGGTTTCTGCTTTCCTGCTCCTGCTTTACTGCCCAGCCCCATGTTATTGTCCTCTCGTGCAGCTTGTACAACTGCTCTGGGGTCCCAGCACAGGGAGGACATGGATCTGCTGGAGCCAGTCCAGAGGAGGCCACCAAGATGCTCTGGGGAATGGAGGACTTCTGCTATGAGGACATGCTGAGGGAATTGGGATTGTTCAGCCTGGAGAAGAGAAGGCTTTGGGGTGACCTCATTGTGGCCTTGCAGTGCCTGAAGGGAGCCCACAGGAAAGATGAAGAGAGACCCTTGACAAGGGCCTGGAGTGACAGGACAAGGGGGAATGGCTTCACACTGACAGAGAGCAGGTTTAGATGGGATATTGGGAAGAAATTGTTCCTTGTGAGGGTGGTGAGGCCCTGGCACAGGTTTCCCAGAGAAGCTGGGGCTGTGGCTGCCCCATCCCTGGCAGTGTTCAAGGCCAGGTTGGATGGTGCTCTGAGCAACCTGGGATAGTGGAAAGTGTCCCTGCCCATGGCAGGGGGTGGGAATGAGATGGTCTTTGAAGACCCTTCCAACCCAAACCATTCTCTAATTCTGTATACAGCTACTCCAGGGAGCCGTCAGATTTACCTTTACTTACTTATCTTTTCTCTTGTGTCACTCCTTTATGGTTGCTCACATAACTCTGCTCCTGAGGTTTTTTTTGGGTTTTTTTTTGGCTCGACAGCTCCCTAAGATGGCTCATACATGGTCATGTGTGCACTGGCACGAGGGAGATGTTGGCAGCAACCTGGATGCATTGTAAATTGGTCTGTTCTGGATTTCAAGTGTTCTAGATTTTCAGGGTTCCAAGTCAGGGCCTAATTGAGATTTTTTAAGATCCAATTCCAGGTGGTGTTGGATAGTTTGTACAGTCAGCAGCAGAAGGAATTGAAGAAACTCTCTCTCTTTTTTTTTGTTTTTTTTCAAGGAATGGAGTACAAACAAATGAACTTTGCAGGACATCTGCAGATACCTAAATTGGGGCTGACAAATTTACTCATCTTTGTTAACCCAGTTATATTAGTGTATTTCACTGCCTTTTTTTTTAGTTTCTGGTAGCTCATGTAACTCACTGCATCAGGCCTAAATATTCTGCACTGTCATCAGTCGCAACCTTTGAAAAACAGGAGTCAGGCAGAGAGGCAAGGTAAGTTGCCCTTCCTCAGTCACAAATTAAGGTTTAGGATTAAGAAATTAAGATAAACCCAGACAGCGAGATCTATTTTTTGACTCATACTTAGTTTTTCAGGCCTTTTCCATGCCCATTAAAGGCCATACATCCATTTTTTCTTAATTGTAAGCCAAAACTCTCACATAACCACATGATTCTAGGAAGTGGGACTGTATGAGAAACAGTGATGTGCCCAATAAACCTGTGCCAGTTGGCCATACAAGCCTTAGACCGTGAGTAACAACAAATTTTCTGTGTGCTTGCATTATTACCTTCCTATTCAGCACCCACACAATTCCTGTGGCTTTGGGTGTGTGAAGCTATTTTTCCACGAGGGAGAGGGAAGGGGTCCCTGCTGGTGCTTTCCCACATTTACATTTCTTATAACATTTCATTTATATCTGATACATTTTGCCTCCAATAGAGAACTTGTCTCATGGTAGCTTCTTCGATCTAAGGACACCAATTAATTTCCAAGAAAAAATGGTTTGTTCCCTGAGAAGCTGGGTTAGGGGAGGGTTGTACCAAAACCTGTTTTTCCCACATACATCCCTATATCCCTTTTGGATGGATTTTTTTTCTTTCTTTAGCTGCAGTTTTCAGTACAAAGCTCCATCACTGTTACAGTATTGCCAAGTATTTTTGATTGTGATACAGATCTCATAACTTTTTAAAATAAATCTCATTGCTGGAGTCATAAGGTAATTAAAACTGCTATGGGGAGCTAAGGCTGAAAACACTCTGAGGACACAACATGAGGATAACTATGTGATTTTGTTGTTGTGGTTGCTAACTCATGAGATTCTGAATCCAACCATTTTTTATTGTTCTCACCAGTTGATGGTACAATACTGAAGCCAGAGCACGACAGAGTTTTCTGCTGTTGTTATGGCTGATGACATTGTGCTGTCACTACCATGGAATGATATACAAGTGCTGTTTTATGGGTATTTTAGCTTTTTTTTTTTTAGTTGCATAGGATGTGCTTTAGCTATTGATACAAAAGCAGGATTTTGCCAGTATATTTATGACTGGGTATATATAGATGTTTAACTTGTCAGTCATCCCACACTGCTAAAATGTTCCAGCTTTATCTTCTGTGGGGCTCTGACAGCTACCAGAAATCTGACAATTTTCCAGGTGGAACTTGATCTGGCTGTGAAAGAGGTTATGTTACGTGTTTGCATCAGACAGGATAACTTTGGAGGCCCTCTCTGCAGGGCAGGACAGTTTGTCTCAATTCAGTTTGCTGAATATTGTTCATCCTTATCTGCCTGTAGCTTAACTGTGCTGGGGACGGGTACAGGTAACATGACAACAGCTGTGCTCACAAATGGTTCCACTGGGCAAGGCCAGGCTTTCAAGTGTGCTTCCCGGTCCTTTGATGTTTTAAGGGCATTTGCATCTGTCAGAATGGTTTGGTGCAAACATGAGATTTCTTTAATCTGAGACTCAAAACCAGCAGTGTGGGATTCTGGCTCACGTGTCTATAGTGTAGTGAGAGACTGAGATTTCTGCTGCTAACTGGAGAATCTCTCCCATGTAGGTCCTGAATCATCCTGCTCAAAGAGGAACTGGGAACTCCTCGAGTTCATGGCAGACATGCCATCTAGAAATGTGTACAGCATGCTGCTAGCAGCCACTTCTGCATAAAATGTCATGGAGGAAGTAATTTGGGAAGTTCTTGCCTCTTTTTACGCTCCAGATGTTTCTGTCAGTTGTGTCTCCATCCCCAGAGTTTGTAGAGACCTGCACAGAGCTACTTGCAGTGACTCAATACATTACTTTCACTGTGGGAATTCTGCTGTTCATCAAGTAGTGTCAAGAATCTTTCTACTGAGCTCCAGCAGTGAGAATCATACACCATCCTTGTTTATTCTCATATTAGAACACTGCAGAATATCAAGGCTTACCCATTACTTTTATGAATATAAACGTCTGCTTAGAGTGAACTGGGATTTTTGCTTTACAGGTGACCTCATTTTATCTTAAGAATGAATCACTTTTATTTCATCTCTGGGAAGTGCAGCGTACAATCCAAGCCACGTTCTTCACTCGCTGTTTGCCAAATGTTCAGTAGCAATTTCCAAGATGAAATTGTGTTCAACCCAAAATTATATTTCTCTGACACTTTTATTATTGTTAGCATTAACTATTATAATCTACTTAAATAGAAACCAGTGTAGGAAAAGTATGGACAAGTATCCTTTTTTCCCCCCGCCTTAGTTAGTGAGTCACTAGATAATTAATAGGTTCAGTATATCTTGTGTGTGCCTACCACGAGTGAAAGCTGGTGAGATGCGACTGGGTGTGTTAAAACTCGGGCAAACTCTTTGCACTGGTGTGACTGGGAGGTCTCACCTGCATTTCTCAAGCTTCAGTAGCAGCTCAGATGCATTTTTTAGGAGGTCGGGTACTATTGGCAGCTTTGCTTTGTTCTCCCCTGCCTAAGACACCTGAGGCAGCTCCTGGTTCCCAGAACATTACCAGCACTGTGTAGCACAGCAGTAGACTCTGTGTTATTTTGCTTTTTAAAATCACCTTTCTTACTAAGTCCTTTCCTTCAGCAAGCTCCTTCTGCTCTCCATACCCTCAAAGCTGACTCCACCTGACATTATTTCCCTCCTTCCTTCTTATCTCTAGCGCCCTGTGTTATCTCCTTCTGAGCTCAAGAGTTTTGACCCCCCTCCTTCACTTCCCTTGATGGGTTGTACAGCGATAGAGCAGCCCGGGGTGGTGTGTGAAGATCGATGACTGTTTCTTTGCAGGGAATATGTGCAGTGGGAATCTCTCACGTGGAGAGACATCCAGCTGAGGAAGCCAGACTAAGCATGGCAGGACTAGCTGAGGAAATACAAAAATTGGGGCTTGTGGCAGGGCAGGTTTGTGTTCAGTTTCCTGAGCATCTCACCAAACTGAAATCCAGTGTGTGGCTTCCTGGAAGAGATCGTGCTGTCCTGCACACTCAGCTCTGGATTTTGTAAGGAGAAAGGCTGGGTCTGAGCTGATTCAAATCATAGAATGTTAAGGGCTTGGGAGCGACCTTAAAGATCATCTAGTCCCAAACCCACTCAGACCAGGTTGCTCAGAGCCCCATCCAACCTGGCCTTGAACACTGCCAGGGATGGGGCAGCCACAGTCTCTCTGGGCAACCTGTTCCAGTGCCTCACCACCCTCACAGGAAAGAATTCCTTCTTAATATCTAACCTAAATTTCCTCTCTTTCAGCTCCTTGTAAAGTGCACCTGAACTGTGTGACCAGGATGATTAAACCAAGCTGACATAGCAGGGAAAGGCTCGGGGCAGCCTTGTTGTTTTATGGGTGGGTGTTAGGGCCAAACACAAAACTCCTTCCTGCCTGAGCTGCAGCCCTTAAAGCCAGCTTTGGCATTTCTACACCAGGCTGTGGCTGCACCAGCAAGGATAAGCCCAAACTAGGGACTACTTGGGACTACTCTGTTTCAATATGAGAAGGGGTGTCCTTGCCCATGCCGCTCAAATGTTGTTGTAAACAGCTTTCTCCTCTCGCTGCCAGAAGCTCACGGCTGCAACTGGGCCGGAGCAGCTCCATCCCCGCGTCGCAGGCAGGACTTCCCCTGCTGGGAGCGTGTTTGCAGCAGCCAGGGTGTGTGGGCTGTTCCATGCCCTGCGGCAAGGGAGCAGGATGGGGAGCGGGGCCGAGGGCGGCCGGGCGGCACCGGCACCGTGCGGGGAGGGCCAGGGTGGCAAGCGGAAAGCTCCGTCTCTCCCCAGTTTTGGAGGAGGAGGATCTCAGGGCTCCACTTGTGTGTAGCCTTGCTTCTTGGCTAGCTGAAGGGCTTGTCTGTGCTTGATAGCACTTGTTATTGCTCCTTTCTTGTTTGTTGGAGGAGGCGGGGAGGGGTACTTTATATTTAAAACCAGAAGGGTTTGTCATCTCCGTCCAGGTGAATTAACTCACAGTAGAAGGAAGTGTGACATGCACATTGCCTTTTGTAATCTGGGAAAGCTGTGGATGGATTGTGCCCTTGTGCTTTCACTGCTGCTCTGTTCTGCTCACCAGGCCACGTCCTGCACCCTCCCCCTCTCAGGTTTTGTTCCTGTGACTGCTGCAAGACCAAGCATCGCCCCTCAGTTTTCATGCTGGTGTGGGGCCAGCTGCTTCCTCTCACTGTTCCAGCTTGGAGGGGTTCTGGGCATCCAGAATCATCTAAAAGTTGGATGCATGGGAGCTGAAGTCCGGTGTTTCCAGGCCCTCTTGCGAGAAGAGTCTGAGTGGCTTTATCTCACCAGGGAACATGGGTTTACCTTGTTCCACTGACAGAGCACATGAGGGAGCGATGGCCAGCTCAACATCTTATCCAGTGAGAGATGTGAAAGATCAGTAAGCCCCAAAAGCGGAAACAGTGAATTATCTTTGAGAGTTTGCATATCCTGCCTAGTGGCAGATGCTAGATATGTCCTGTGTGCTGCTCTGTTACGTTATTGGCCCTGCTGGTTGAAAGTTTGCTTTGGGTTGCTGAGCTCCTGGGGTCTCCTGGGCCCTCCTCTGACGGAGCAGACCTGCACTGGAAATTGAACATGACAGGGCTCCACAGGCATTGTCTTCTGGTAATTACTGGGTTCTTGTACATAGCTGCTCTGCATGTGAAGACTACAGGTGCTGTCAGTCTTGTTTTATTATTTCCTCTTCCATCTTCATGAAATCCTTATTGCAAACATGAGTCTTCTACTGTGGTGCACCCAGCCTTTGACTGAGAGCTTAACAGTTTCCCCAGTGAGATGCATAAATGCCCCCCTCCTGTCTCTGCAGAAAGTTTGCCAGCTCCTTCTGCTGCCTCACTTCCCAAAGCTCCTCTCTTGCTCTCCCTGAGGTGTGCAAAACACCTGGCAGTAATATGATGAGACAAATCTCACTTGGCAGCTTCCACTGTTGATGTGCTGTGTACCTCCCTCTACCCTGCCTCCCAGTATCATCATGGAACTGCTCCAAATGCAGCTTTAAACTCGTCCTTTTGCTTGTCCAAATCCCTTGCTACGGAGCCATGGAAGTGGAAGCTGGGGTTTTTAGCACAATAAGAGGAAATTCAGTGCTGTGTACATCTGTGAAACAGGACAGTGAGCAAGAGTCCTTCTTCCCCTGACAATGTGGGCTTGAGTTTGAGTACCTTACTATTCAGACCTTTATGAGCCATCCTATCTTTAGTAATAGCCAACCTTCCTTAGCCAGCAGCTTGTGTCTCCCTAAACAGTCTCTCTGCTCCTGGGGAGCCTGTTTTTGAAAACTGTCTGTATGAGGCCTGGAGCTGAGGAGACTCAGGTGGGGTAGGCAGGAGAACCAAGAGCAGTGTAGCACAAGAGTGATATGATGTGGAACCTTTGAAAAGACAGTTTAGCAGCATCCAGGTAGTTTAGTACCAGCTGAAAGTAGTAAGACGTGGTGAAAACTCCTTGAATGGACATATCCATTTGAAATAAACAGGTTGTTGAAATTATAGCTATTACAACTACTCACTGCTTGGGAAGGAAAATCCAAATAGCCAAGAAAGCCTGGTTTTGGCCTGGTTTTGTAAGAAGGACTGTCTTTTCACTATAAACAAAAATTAAAGATTACATGGGAAAAAAGACACAGGAAGTAGTTAACTGATGAGTTAACTCAATTAGCTAACTCAGTTATTTTCTCATTTTTTTTAGAATTGAGGTTCTTCAGCTTGGAGAAGGGAAGGCTCCACCAAGTGCTCATTTCAGCCTTCCAATACTTAAAAGGTGTATAGAAATAGAGAGAGCTGCTTTTTACATGGGCAGGTAGTCACAGGACAAGGGGCATGTGTTATAAACCAAAAGAGGAGAGATTTAGATTTGCTATTGGGAAGAAATCCTTTAGTATGAGGGTGGCAAGGCACTGGCACAGGTTGCCCAGAGAAGCTGTGGCTGCTGCATCCCTGGAAACCAAGGCCAGGTTTTGCTCAGGGGCTCTGAGCAGCCTGGGATAGTGGAAGGTGTCCCTGCCCATGGCAGGGGATTGGAACTGGGTGATCTTTCATGCCTCTTCCTACCCAAACCATTCCATAATTCTGTGTTGTCAATACCCATGATGAAGGTGTACAAAATGCTTCAGTTCTAACTCCAGAGCATGCGCTCCTTGCCTTCAGAGCAGGTGTTTTGTTTCACTTGACGTAAGGGAAAATAGAAGTTAAACCAGCTTTCAGGCCAGGCGTGCCCTGGCTGTGGAGCTAACTGGGACAATTAGTTCAGATATAATTATGCCCTTACTGCTTTTACTTTCTGTATGTGTTCAGAAGTTGGTACTTGTGACTATAGAGCCACTCTAGCACAAAGAAATCACTGTAGAAGAAAAGAGAGTTTGTCTTTCTCAGGTTTTTTCCAGGTAGGGATTGTGGGTCATGGTAGAAGCCAGAAACATAAAAGCATCAGATTCTTCTGTCCTTTTCATAGACATATCCCAAATGTGCATTCCCTAGTGCTTTGTCATGTCTGAACTTCAAATGCAATCGTGGATGGGAAATTCCACTATATCCTTTGGGAAACTGTCCAACAATCCTGAGATGGCTTTTTTTTTTCTTTCCCCCTCCCTAAAAGAGTAGACTAAATGATGATGTAGTTTCTCTTAATAGTCTGTAGATTAGTGCACACATACCAGAGCTACTCCTCTCAACCCATGTGGTTTACAGCCTTCAAATATCTTGTGTCTTGTGTCATATCTTAGTTACCTGTGAAGCAAATTCTTACCTTCCTAAGTCTTGTTAATTAATTTCTGTGATCGTTTGCAATGAGGTCCAGACCTACACAGAGATCTGTAAAGAGAGCCATCAGCTCCAAAAAACAGGCAAAAATCAGATAGAACTTTTAAACTCAGCTAGAAGAGGCCAGGAGTATTTATCCACCATGCTGCATGAAAATTAATGGAGATTTTTGATAATTTTCTTGTTCTCTGGATGCCTTCTGGTACCCCCTTTTGGGTCTGGGATAACCAGCCATGTCCACCACTTTTCATAAGTTGTCCTGTGGCCATTGCAGAGAGCTCAGCACCTCTGCTCTTCGACCAAAGTCACTTTCTGCATTTGCATGTGAAACTAAAAAGACACCAGTGGGTTTATTTTGGTGTTACTCTGATACTGCAAGCTTCCATCTGGTGTTTGCCTGTTCTCAGTCTTTGTGTTTGTTTCCCATCTCTTATCACCCACTAGGTATGTGGTGTTCGTTTTGGTTTTGGTTTTTATCAGCTGCAAGAAAAGCAGTGCATTAGATCCATTGTATCATTATGAAGTAGTAACAGAAAAATGTATTTTTCTTCAGCAGAATGTGTCACTGATGGAGTCTGAAGAAACCACTGAGGGAGGTACCACTCCCCCAGGAGCTAGCAGCACCAGTGGGGAAGCCTGGGATTCTTCAGCCGTGGAAGGAGAGCATCATGCCACTCACACAGCAGGCGAAATGAGCACCAACACATCTAATTCTGCAGAGGGAGCAGAGCCCAGCACGCCCAAGGACTACCTTGCTGCTCCAGGGAAAGCAGCAGAGATGCTGGGCAGACCCTCTAACTCTATGCAAAAAGTGCCAGTAGGACTGGAACAAGGCCGAGGGGATACAGAGCCTCAAAAGGGACTCTCAGAACTGGAAGGAGAAATGCTTTTAGAGAGGGGTGGACTGGATTATTCTCTGAACCTTAGGCAATTGGAACTAGTTAACCTGGAAAGCAACCAGAACTCTTCCTCTCATAGCAGAGTCCAGGATGAGCCAGCCCCTGGCAGCCCCATCCTGCAGGCTGTGAACCTGAGCATTGAGTTTCCTCAGTGCCAGGCAGAACTAGCTTTTCATGGCTCAGACCCTCAGGCCCAGCAAACAAAATCCCCTTTGGCTGATGCCATTTCCTCTCAGAGAGAGACACCTAAGTGCTTTTTGGTCTGTAAAACTGTTTCAGAAGGGCATTATAAGGCTGAACCCTTTCTGGATAACATCTCCAAAGATTCTTTGCAGGAGGTCGATGCTGGTGCAGGGCAGGAGCAAAGCACCAAAAAGGTGGCACCAGCACCTGATGAGCAGCCTACCTCAGAGGGAGAAGTAGAAGACACAGTGAAACCTTACACTTCTGAAGATGTTCAGGAGAGCTTAAGAGCACCCCAGAGTTTGGAAGAGAATACAGAATCTTCCTCTTCCCATCAGCTTTCTTCCACCTTAACAAATGACAGCCAAATGAGTTCACTACAAGCAGAAGGAAACACCTCAGCTAGTGAAACAGGGAATACCGGCATGGTCAAAGACCAGGGAATGGTTCCTAAAGGGAACTCATGTGCTTCCAAATGCCTTCATCTAGAAGATGATCACAGAAAAACCGAGGGCAGACCTGCCCCTTCAGCAGAGAGTGCTTTCCAAGGAAAGAGTACTGCTAAAAGGACAGAGGAAGTGAATGCTTCACGGCATAAGGAGCCAACTCGGGAGGAGGCAGCGTCTGAACTTCAGCAGGAAGGGGAGGAGGAAGAGTGCAAAGAGCAGAATCTGCAGGAAGAAGGCAAACCTTTGGAGCTCAAAGATCAGAAAAACAAGGAACAAAATGAGCAGGAACAACTGCAGAGGGAAAAGCTCAGATTGGAGGAAGAGCTCAGACTAGAGGCTCTATCATCAGCTTTTGGGTCAGAGATACTTTCTGTTCCCAGGCATAATGTGGACGTGTGTGGTTTGGAATATGCTTCCTTGTCTGAGCAAACAGGATCAGCATTTCCTCCTGGGGAACCTGTGTCTGTGGATCAGCATCCTGATGAGGACGTTCTGCTGAAAGCTCATGTCACAGGAGTGGGTTCTCAATGTCAGCCACCTGCCGTCGGCCCTCTGTCCTCAAATAACCTGAACCTAGAGGAGGAAACTCCACACGTGTGCCATGTCTCTGACCAGGCAGAAGACCTGGAGGACTCTGGCCGCTTTTCTATCGGTGGTCAGGATATTGGAGAAGCTCACTGGGATGAAAAGACACGACTGGGCAGGGAGAATGAGCACAGTGATGGTCATGGAAAAGCTGTCCAGAGGTTTGATAAAAGAGATGCATCATGCTGTGGAGGAGTGGCGGCACCTTTCAGCACAGAGAACCCAGAGGCTCCTGTTCCAGCATACCCTTCCTCTGGTACCAGTAACTTGGAGCCACCTGATCCCATAGATCCCATTACAGGAAAAGCTGAGCTTTGGGACTTCATTCCAGCTTCCCCCTCAGAGCTCACCTTAGCGGCGTCAGCGTCTGTCCCAGAGCGGGAGGGTGCCAGAACAGCCTCTGTGACCCCCCAGCACTGTCCTGCCACTAGCCTGAATGAGCTGCCAGACTCTGCAGGGAAGCCACCCAACCAAGCTGCTCCTGCACGAGGGTGGGATGCAACACCAGCAGAAACTGCTGTTGTAAGGACAGATGTAGTGGAGGCCAAGATTTCCCATGAACTCCTTACTTCAGAGGAAGGCTTTCATGAGCACCTTAGTGGTCCATCTTCTTTCTCTGGAATATACACAAGCTCCCTTCCTCTACAAGGAAGCCTTCCTGGGGACAGGAGGTCTGTGGCTAGTATAGCAGGGCCTCTGGAAGCATCCCAAACACCAGGAAGGACTTCCACTCCCCTGAGCCACCTAGAGACAATTCAGCAAAACTCTCCCCAAAAAAGTGCTATTACCCAAGGAAAAGAAACGGGAGCACATGTGGATCATAAAGCACAGGTGCCTTTATTTGATGAGCCTGACTGCAGTTCATACCAAAAAGAGCCTGGATCCAGAATTTCCAGTGTCCTGAGCACCCTAACTTGGCCCTCTGAAGATGATACGGTCCTTGCTGTGAACCAGCAAGAACAACCTCTGTCCCCTGTGTCCCATTCAAGCCTACCTCTGGCGTCTGAGCCTGATGCCAAACAGCTTCCTCATCCTCCTTCCCACGTCCAAAGGCCCAGCCAAGCTCAGGCCCCTGCACTCCATGCAAATCATGTTGTTCCACCTTCAGCCCCCGAAGGTTACCAGCCACTGGCTCCTGGACCCCACTCCCGGCCCCCCTTCAGCTGTGGGATGGATGATGGTAGGCTGGGAGCCACTCACCCTGCTCTAAGCCATCGTCTCCGAACTGCCACCTCTGCATCTGATTCTAACTCCATGGTCTCTGCTTCTGATGGAGAAAGTCTAGCAGAGAGAGATGACCTTGCTCCAGTAAGTGGAGAGTGGGATCTTAGTGACTCAGGTCCCCATGATACAGAGACTTCTGATGACTCAGGGGTCAGTTTGCTGACCAAAAGCTTTTTAGCTCTTGGAAATGAAATGTTGGTTGGCTGCTCTGACACCAGCCCTGAAACAGTGGATCACCACATGGATACAGAGAGTGGAAAGTCCTCACCTGACCACTTTTCTTGGCCCTCATTGGAAGGCTTGATAACATCCCCAGACTCCAAGAGCAGAGACTCTGCACAGCTCCTTCCAGTGCTTGCATTCTCCAATCCAATCCACTTCTTCCAGCTCAGTCCTCCATCACCACCGACCACCAGGACAACCTGCCAGGACGAGGAGCTACGATGGGAGCAGCCCACAGGCAGCTTTGGTGTGGACACAAAGAACATCCAGGCTCCACTGGCAGTCACAGAAAAAACAGAAGGTGAGAGGAGGGTCAGGCAAAGGCTGGAAGGAGGAGAACACCAGCCAAAGAAAGAAATGGCCAAACATGCACCCTTGGAAAAATCATCAAGTTGGCCAGACAAAAAAAAGATTGAGGTAGCTGTGCAGGAGCCAGCAGCCAATCAAGAAAACCCAATTAAAAGCCGAGTGAAAACTAAGGAGTGGCATCGTCAGGGCCTGAAGAGGATGTCAGTACCACCAGACATCTTGCAGCGTGAGTCCTCTCTTCCATTTCCCTTCCTCCTTCTCCCCTCCAACTTAGTTCAGTTACCAAAAAGTAGGATAAAATTAAATAGACAGTGTGATGGAGAAGCATGAGAACTGGGAGCTTAGCACGGCTCTTGTGCCTTTCTGGTGATATTCCTTGCTCCAGCCCTATAGCTCCCTCCTATCCTGCCCCAAGCTTTCCTTTCCAGCTGTGCCCTCCCTCCTCTCTGCTGCCCTGTGTATTCTGCTTGTTCCCTTGAGTAGGGATGCACTCTGTGGCTCAGTCCTCCCGTTCCACACTAACACCTGCAACAATAAACTTATTTCATGGATCCCTGAGGCAGTAAGGAAGAGCTGTGCACACACCCTCAGTAGCCCGTATCTCTTATCACCTGTTTATTTGGTGCCTCCCCTTATTTTGCAACTGGCACTTTTAGGTTCCCACTTGACCTTCTAAAAAAGATGATTTTCCCATGAGTGCAGGATTTGAGAGTACAGATAAGAATGGAATTTTGTCAAACCCAAGGTCCCAGCTTGCACAGAAGTCAGATCGCTGAGGTCACAAGTGGAAAACATGCATCTTCTGTAATGCAGCTCATTCAGCAGTACTTGCTATCAGGATGTATGTCTGCTCTTTACTATATCTTACATGAACTTTAAATAATTGCTTATTTTCAGCTCTTACTTTAGTTTATTTTTGAAGCTCTGCAACATGCTGTATTTTTGGCACAGAACGAGTTGTGGAGGGGTGTAAAAGGGTTGGCAGAACTTAAATCAAAATTTGTTCATATGTTTGACCTGTAAATTCTTGATTCCAAATTCTAAAGCATTCAAGGCAACAGTACTGTCTTTCCCCTTACCCATAACTGCAGCTCAGTCTTCAGGCTTTCTTCCTTTTTCTGCTTCCAGTTTTTAAGATTTAGAATTTCTTCACAAACCAAAAGGATTTCTTCACTTTGACACTTTGGCTCCACTGATCTCCTGATGCCTGTCCCAAGTAGCTGAAAGTGTAAGGACTGTGCCAAACAGGGCACACAGGCAGTGTCTTTGCTTGTGTAACTGGAGAGGGAAGCTCTTAGAGTTACTGTCGTTGCCTAAAATGTCAGTCTTTTTCTTTGTGTGAAAAGTAAATGTGGCTAACAGATGTAAAGTGTAAGTATCGTCAAGGATTATTAAAACTAGATTGTTTCTGACCCAGAAATAAATGTCACAAGGGCACCTGTACTCCAACTCAAGACTGCCACTTAGGTGGGGTATAGGTAAGTGGTATCAGTGTATCATTTGGATTGTAGATTAAATCTAAAAATGGACTGATGTGTTTACTTTCCAATTGTCTTCTATGCAGAGGTTTCTTCTGTTCCTTCAGAGGAAGAAGCTCACAAGGCATGCAGGGAACCACCAGTCAGCCCAGAAACAGTTACAATGCGGTGAGTCTCAAAGACCCCTAGAATTTGCCCCCATCCCTGTGCAGCACAGACACCTCCATTGTTCCTGAGTTACCAAAGATGATGATAAGGAGTGGAAAACTATAATTAAACACCCTAGGCCTGTGTTTCAGTCTATTCTCTCTTGAAGAGGACCCTACTGCCACAGAAGTATTTCTGTGCCTTCAGGACAGCCTTTCCATTAAGCCAAACCTTGCCCTTTTTGACAAGTAAAACTTGTGGAGCTTGAGCTTGTTGGAAAAGGAGAGGTCTCTGTTGTGACAGAGCAATTTCTAAGGTTTGATAAGATAAGATAAACCATCTCTGGTGCTGTGCCCTTCGTTCACTCTGTGTTTTGAAATCCTTATTCCCTGGCAGAGAGAAGAAATCTGCAGACACAACGGAGAACTTCAAGCGCCGACACTCCAAACTGATCAACTCCTGTAAGTACCTCCTGCCTGGGGTGCTGTGGCAGGCCCTCTCTGCCAGCATCTCTCACCCTTGCAGTCAGCACAGAGGAGAGGGACTCCTGCCACATGGTGGTAGTGAGGATGGAGTGTTGGAGAGCAGGGAAAGCAGAGAGTCCTGCAGTACACTTGGGCAGCTAGGGAGCTTTGCCTGAATTTGGCTGTCCCAATCCAGGGCAGAGTTTTCTCCAGGTTGAAGCAGAGGGTGAGTTGCTACCACAGAAAAGATAAATGCATGTGTCTTTCTTCACAGCAAGATTGCTGTATCAGGAGTACAGTGATGTGGCTCTGAACAAGGCCATCCAAAGCCAGAAGAGGGTGGATTATCCAGAGGATATAGAGTCAAGCTTCCCAAGTTCCCCAAGGCTACGGAGGAAAGTGCTGTCTCCCCAGGACTCATATTTGCAACGTCTTTCAGTCTCATCTAATGCATCCCTCTGGCAGGACATCCCCATGGTACGGGGCAGCAGAATACTGCTCAACATGTCCCGTGAGGAGCAGAGGCTGCAAGAGGTAAGGGACAGATGTGACACAGTAAATGGGTGGTCTGTAGTCAAGAAAGAGTCTCTGGAAGAGGGGTTAAAGTAGAGAGCAAAAACTGTGATGTGGGAATGCAGGTGGTTGAAGCAGAGGTCACCTCTACCCCTGAAGTAGCATGGGGTGTGAAGTAGAGCAGTGCTGAAAGTGCTGAATTTTAGAGAAAAGCAACCCTGAAGGACAGACTCTGCACCAGATCAGTAACTCCATGAAAACAGACTCAGGGAAAAGTGGGAACAAGATAAAGAGTTTTGAGTATGCTCAATGCAAAAGGGCATATAAAAGTAGAAGACTTGAGGCATTCTCCCACACATAAGCTTGTGAGAAATGCTAATAAAACCACAGTAAATTGTATTTCTGTGGTACCAAGTTAACCTGTGTGAGCTGCAGGGCTGAGAGGAGAGAGGGAGACGTATGGATTCAGCACAACAGTACAGAGGAACTGGGTAAGGAAAATGAGAGAATCTGAGAAGTGGACAGGAGGATCCAGAGAAAGAGGTGAAAAAACCAGCAAGGGAAACGTGATGAAGAAGAAAAATGTGCGTGGTACAGATGCTGGACTTTATAGGAGCTTGTAAAATGGGGAACCTTGTGAAAGTGGTGTTGAGGGGAAATAAAAAGTAACATGTAGCTATTTTTAAGTCATACTACAAGTCTGTTTTTCAAAGAAAGTCTATAATAGCATGCTTGCCCTTCATTTCTAAAGCTTCACTTCTGCAATTACACACTACTTGCATCATGTGCTGGGAGGTTTTCCTGCTTTGCCCCATCTCCTCTCTGTAAGACTCCTCACAGACTTGTGCAGTGCACTGATGCTGTGCTCCCTTGTTTTCTCTCTCGAGGCCAAGTTTGAGTTGATAATATCTGAGGCTTCCTACCTGCGCAGTTTGAACGTGGCAGTGGATCACTTCCAGCGCTCAGTAGAGCTCCAGGCAATGCTCACCAACCAGGAGCGCCAGTGGCTCTTCTCCCGCCTCTCCGATGTGCGTGATGTCAGCGCCAGGTGAGACGTGGCCCTTTGCTTCCAGGACTAACAGGAACGTGGTGCTTCCATCAGGAACATTTCTTACTCCTCTTCTGCGTGTTCACTGTTCAAGGCAGATACAGCACCTAGTGATGACACACCAACACTGCCTGGAAAGGAATATTCGCCTTTTTAAGTGGCAGGGCAGTGTAAATTCTGGTGTTAAATCCCAGATATTATGGCTCAGTTGAGCACAGAGCTCATTGCAGGGGATCGAAATGTTCAAAATGGTAATGTAGCCTTGTGCCATTGCTTTCAACTACAATTAAACTTGACTAACTAGACCCCAATCCAAACCAGCTCCTGCCAAATACAAGACAAAAGGGGCAGCTGCATGAGCCATGACAAAAAGAGAGGGAAAAAACCATAAGTTACAAGCATCACTTGACAGATACGAATGTGAATCAATAGAGCGTAATTCATGAAATGTGGACATGACCCCACACGCAAGGAATCTTGTATGTTGTAGGATTCTGTTCTGCTTTTCCTCCTGTAAGGCTTGGCTACATAAATCACTAAACTGGTAAGGTTTGCTGCTACCTTTTCCATTTCTATCTGCAGGGTTATTCTGGTGAGGTCTTAGTTTCCAGCTGTTGCCTGACCATGCCTGTAGAAGCATGACCTCTCAAGAATAGAGGTCTTTTGCTTCTGCTTTTTCCTTGCTGATTCCAACCCCTAAATTGTCATTGTCCAGACATTACACTCTCTCTAATGTCTCGTGCTCATCTTTGGGCTGCCAGGGTTTTAGAAGACTAAATGACCCTGATATTTCCCTCTCCTTTTATGGCACCACATCCATGTGCTGCAGTTTCCTCTTTGACTTGGAGGAGAAATTTGAAGAGGACATGTTCACCTTCCATGTGTGTGACGTGGCTTTGAAACACGCTCCCGACTTCCGCCGGGTGTATCTGCCATATGTGACAAACCAGACTTATCAGGAGCAAACCTTCCAGAGGTTACTGTAAGTTTTTCTCATTTGCTGCACCCTTCTCCTCCTTACTTCCTTGAATATTGACTCTTTCAGACAATGGGGAATGCTGCAGGAATGGGCTGTTGAGCAGTGCTCTCGCTACACCCCCAGAAGAACCTTCCTCATCCAATGGGACAGCAGGACAGAGCTCCTGCAGGCAGTTCTCTCCTATAGCATTGGAGAGGAAAAGAATATGTAATACCTGATCTTGTTGCAGGCTGTTCTCTGTCTGCCCTCAACTGAAGAGAGCAGAAATTACCATCCTGGATAATGGTTTTCAGTCTTGACCACTAAGAACCAGAGTGCAAACCACCACGGTCCCCATGAAAGGAGCACTGCTGATAGAGGGAATTGAAATGCAGATGTTACTTCTGGCTTTTACTCCAGAGGGCTTTGGAAAGAGGAAAGAGATAATAACAGCTGTACTGCCATCCTGTAGCTGTTAGAAACCCATATTTGCTCTTCAGCAGCAGAGTGGTGCAGTTTCTTGACACCTCTTGCCCCAGGGACAAAAACTGACTGTTGGAAGAACTCCAACATTGCCTGAAATCTGATCCTAGGAAGGTTATTTATTTACTCTGATGCCCAGATGTCTTTTTTTTCTCTGCCACTCCCACAGAAATGGAAATGCAGGGTTCCAGCAAGTCCTGGAGAGATTGGAAAGTGATCCAGTGTGCCAGCGCCTCTCACTGAAATCCTTCCTCATCCTCCCCTTCCAGCGCATCACTCGGCTCAAGCTCCTCCTACAGGTAACTGTGGTGATTCTCTGCTTTCCCTCAAGTTTCCCTCAAGCTGTCTAGGAGCAGCTGATGGAGCTGAGGGGGGGTCAACCTGGAGAAAAGGATGCTTGGGGGGACCTTCTGTCCCTCTACAACTCCCTGACAGGAGGGGGCAGCCAGTGGAGGTCAGGCTCTGCTCCCAGGGAACAAGGGACAGGACAAGAGGAAATGGCCTCAAGCTGCACCAGGGAAGGTTCAGGTTGGACATTGGGAAGAATTTCTTTGCAGAAGGGGTTGGCAGGCATTGGAAAGGGCTGCCCAGGGACATGATGAAGTCCCCATTCCTGGAGGTGTTCAGGAAATGATGGATGTGGCACTGCGTGAGGCAGTGCTGTTTGTGAATCATTTAGGGCTTTGTTGTGAGACTACTTTAATAGTACTCCAATAAAGAATTTATGGAGTCTTCTCAGAACACGCTGATTTACATTTTATTGAACTTTTTGGCTTCCTGCTAGGAAAACAAAGCAAGGGTTCCTTGGCTGCCCTCTGGAAGGCAGCCTGTGTCTACTCTTTGCCTGCAATGTTGACTGATAAGGAGCCTTCCAGACAGGGAACCAGCCAGTCCCCAAAGAATTAATTTTGAGCTCTTTCTATGAAATCCTTCTTTTTGATTATTTGAGCCTCTTTTTAACTGGAGAAAAGGACAATTCTGTTCTGTTCATAAACCCATTTGTGTTTTAGCTAGTGGTTGCTTCCCATGCCAGGTAACTTCTCTGTGATAATTAATACAATTTATATTTTCAGGAATGTCCTCGTCAGTGTAACTTATCAGTGGCATTCTGCATGTCAAATTTTTGATCTTCTTGTCTCCACATGTCATCAGCTGCTTCTGCTTTATTACTTATCTTACTCTTCAGTGGTGGTAATGTCCACCTTTCCCTGTTTGTGTCATGAAAATCATCTTTTCTCACACAGAATATCCTGAAAAGAACTCGGCCCGGGTCTGAGGAGGAAGTGCAGGCAACGCAGGCCTATGATGCACTTGAAAAGGTAAAGCTGCCAACCCTTTCTGCAGCCTTGCCTGTTTCTAATTAATCATCAACTCCCACTCTTGCCCCTGCAAGAAAATCTTGCTTTCAAAAACCCCACAGCATTACTCTATTGCATCCCTTCCTCTTATCCTGTTTATTATAGAGACAAGGTTTAAAGTTTTTTGCGACAAATTGTTATCTAAAATGTGTACAGCCTCATAAGGTGGATTGTTCTGTCTAGTGATGATTTGACCTTCCAAAGGAGGACCACCAGGATGGTGAAGGGCGTGGAGGTGAAGACACGAAAGGAGTGGCTGATGTCACTTGATCTATTGAGCAGAAGAAGAGACCGAGGCCAGAGCTCACAGCAGTTCTGCAGCTTCCTCACAAGGAGGAGGGGCAGGCCTTGATCTCTGCTCTCTGTGACCTGTGGAAATGGCTGGAGCAGTGTCAGGGGAGGGTCAGACTAGATATCAGGGAAAGGTTCTTCCCCCAGTGGGTGGTAGGGCACTGAACAGGCTCCCCAGGGAATCGTCATGGCCCCAAGGCTGCCAGAGCTCCAGGAGCTCTTGGACAACACTCTCAGACACAGGGTGGGATTGTTGGGGTGTGCTGTACAGGGCCAGGAGTTGGACTGGATAACCCTTGTGGGTCCCTTCCAACTCAGAATATTCTCTGACTGTAATATATACTATTTTTGCAGGAGGATGCCTAAGGAATTTTCACTTACGCTGGCTCCTGAGGGGCTCTTGGGAGTAGTACTGACCCCACCAGGTAGTTCTGCTCCCACCTCACTGCTCATCTGTTTTCCTCTGCAGCTCATCAAGGATTGCAATGAAAATGTCCAGCGCATGAAGAGCACTGAAGAGCTGATCTACCTCAGCCAGAAGATTGAATTTGAGTGTAAGGTGAGCTCATCCATTCCTTGGGCCTTGCTCTAGCCTAATGTATTTTCTGTCTTTCCCCACAAGGCTACCTTTTGTTCTCCTCTCAGATAGACACAGAGCTGTTGAACCAGAAAACCATCCACAGGCCAGCTCTTCATCAGTGCTTCCCTTGCGCAATCATTCATGTCAGCCTTCGTGTGAAGGTGCCTGCCATGACTTACACCTCTCCAGCTGGAGAACTGAAAGCACAATTCCTCAAGAGAAAGGCAAAAATGCAAATCAAAAACTCACAGGGAATTGTGTTCTTGTGCATAAATATTTATGTTTGTCTTGCAGATATTCCCACTCATCTCACAGTCGAGGCGACTTGTGAAGTGTGGTGAATTGACAGCACTGGACTTCAACAACCTGAGTCCAAAATGGAAAGTCACGAGCCGGCCCATCTACCTGCACCTTTTCAATGATTGTCTGCTCCTGTCTCGGCCCAAGGAGTGAGTGCTTCAACACAATTCTTGCTGCCCCTTCTAAAATACCTGTCTATTTTGGGGTCTGTGCTTTGGTGACAGAGTCCTTTCCCTCTGTCTGCCCAGCAAGTGGCAGCCTTTGTCAAGTCACTCTCCTGTCCCAACGTGATGTGAGTATGACGCAAGTATGTGGAAATTGATAGTCCCAACTGTTAATGGCATATTATAATATAAAAATGTATCTTGTGGTCCCTAGCACAACACTTCTGTTCTGCCTTTGCATCTCTACAATGTGAAAGCCTTGAAAAATAACAATTTATTCTAGTTTTACTTGGTAAATAGTGTCTTCCTAAAGCATAGTAGGAGCAGTGAATGTGCAAATCACTGGTTTGTCAAGAGAGTTGTTGGTTAGTTTTGTTGGGGTTTTGGGGGTGGTGGGTTTGTTTTTAAGCTGCAAGCTACCAAATAAAATTCTGACAGGACAGAGCTTAGTATTTGTACCCTTTTCATTAAATCCCTTCTCTCTCTTCTCTGGCCTTCTGAGACTTCTAACAAGAGCACTGCTTAGGATGTCTGAAGCAGATGAAGACTCATTAAAAGCTTTTTGCTTTCCTGCAAACTACATGTACTCACTTTGTAACCCTCACAACCTTAAAACTCACATCTTGTTTTGTTCCTCCTCTTCACCTGCAGGGGTGGACGTTTCGTTGTGTTTGACCACGCTGCTTTCTCATACGTGCGCGGGGAGAAGTGTGAGATGAAACTCCACGGGGCAAACAAAAATCTCTTCCGTCTCTTTCTGCTTCAGAATTACCAGGGGAAAAGAGTGGAGTTCTTGTTTCGGACAGAGACACAGTAAGAGCTCAAGTTTCCCCTTGGTATATCCCATTACCATGACCAGACACCTCCTAAGAGCTTGATGGTTGTCCCTCAGCTACCCAAATGCTGAAATATCAAATGCAGCTGCTGAGACGAAGTCTTGAATAACATCCTCTTGCTGTAACCATTTCCTTGTGAACCATCTTCCTTCTCTCTCATCATAGCTGCTCACACAGTACTACCACATTATGTCATGCCATCAGCCTCCAAAAATGGGAATTTTTGCCTTTTCTCACCTCCTTTCTCTGCTCCCTTTTGTGTGAGCAAACACCCCTGCACAACACCCCATTTCAGTCAGCAGACTGCTGTCCCTCAGACTGAATGCTGACACCTATTCTGTGCTGTTTTCCAGCAGCGAGAAGCTGAGGTGGATCTCTGCTTTGGCTCCTCCACGGGGAGAACCAGATCTCCTGGAATGCCCTGGTGAGACTGCTCTGCTGCTGCAGCAGTGGGGGCGGGCTGGCTCGCTGAGATCACAGGCACTGGGAGGTGGGACAGCCCAAAATTATTCCAAGGCAGAATACTTGGGGTTTTGTAGATAAAGAATATACTCATGGGCTTTCCCTCACTGCCAGGTGCTGCCAGTTATTTTACCTATTTTAACTCCTTGTTTTAGATGAAGACCTGTAGTGTCCCTTCCAGTTCTCTCCTTTTCATTTGGGCCGCTCCTTATTCTCCACCTCCTCTGGAGCTGATGCCCACAGGTTTACTGTTGCTTTTCAATCTATCCATGTGATCTCTTCTCCCCTTCAGATGCACCACAGGTTCAGTGCATAAAGACTTACAAGGCTCGGGAAAATGATGAGCTGGCTTTGGAGAAGGCAGATATCATCATGGTTATGCAGTACAGCAACGATGGTGAGCAGAAGGAACAATGTCTCTCTTAAATTGTTGGATTGAGAAGACAAAGGGATTCTTCATCTTCTTTAGGACACTTTATTTGGAAGCTGAAAGGGGATCTTTTGCTTTGTTCTTAGGGTCTTTTTGGAGGGGGCTTTTTCTTGGGAAACAATGAAAAATGCATGTGACTTTTGCCTCATGTTGTGCTTTTCCCCATACCACAGGGTGGATGGAAGGAGTAAAACTCTCTGACCGGGAGAGAGGCTGGTTCCCCATGGAACACGTGGAAAACATCTCCAGCAAACACGTGCGGCAGAAGAACCTGAAGGAGGAGCAACGGGTGAAGAATGCCAAACAGCAGGTCTTCTGCAAGAAATGAGACTCTCTTTGGACCTGTACAGTCTCCCTGCCGTGGGGAAGCCATGGCTTTTCTATTGTGCCTCAGAAGAAATGCCTCTGCAAAGAGCATAATACATAGCACTTTGACAGGACCAGGTGCTTTTTGCCAAAGAAAGCGGGAATTCAATCAGGAAAACTTCCTCTGTGTCAGCAGGACTATGGCAGCAAGAGGAGGAATAAAGGTTGCATGTATTGCTTGCTTTGTGGTAGTAGGGAGGGACTTAAATCGGACAGAGGTCTGGGGTCTGGACTTCTGAAAATGTGTTCCTGGTTTTGCCACTGACAAGTTGCGGGACCTTATGCAAGTCACTTCAGAGTTCTGCCTCAGTTTTGCCATCTGCAAAATGGGGGTAAACTTACCTACCTCACTGCATGTTGTGAGGCTAAATTCACTAGTATTAGCCGCCTGAGAGCTTCGAGTTCCTGAGAAGGAAGGTGCTAAGTGCAAAGCACAACAGAGCTGAGGAGAATATTCCCTTTGAATATCCTCTGGATACCTTCATGGCGTTGATCTCCATAATGTAATTTCCATTTAGAGCAGTTTAGGTATTAGATCATGCAGGTCTACTGGGGTTTAGATAGGCAAATATTTCATTGTACCCAAATGCTGTTAAGAGTGCTTGACAGCATTACAAAATCCACTGAAATTAAGCAAAGTTTTAAGCCGCCACTGTGATGAGTTCCCCCACATGAGGTATCGTGCTGAGGAGTCTGCTTCACAAAGGTCACCTCTCTTCTGAACAAGCATCCCACTAAGACATCTGAACTGACCTTTTTTTTTTTTTTAAACTCTGCCTCTCCCTGGAAGTAGATCAGTGACTTTTGACAAAGGTTTGTATTTTGTGTTGGTACATGCTCCGTACAAAATAACCAGGACTAGGCACATGCAATGAAGTGGCATTTTCCTGCTGCTCTTACTCTGATTGCTGATGTGGTATTGCATGCACCATTTTGCACACTTATGGAGAACACTGAGGTATTTAGCCACTGTAGATAAAGTCAAAATATGCACCAGGGTCTTTGTTCTTTTTTAGAACCCTCTGGTTTTAAGTCCAGTTTACATGCATTTGTGCAGAACCTGTCTGTTTGAGGATATGCCTTCAACTGTAAAATACTGTTTCTATGTTAAAGTGTTCAGCTCAGTCAATGCAAGATCAAGTTTAAGAATCAATACACCAAAGAAAGCCACCTGTAGCCTTCTTGCATTTAATATATTTGAAGAATTAGTTACCTTCGTTTCTCCAGCTTTCTGTCTCTGTAACATTTTGCCTTTAAATCCCATTTACATTGTATCTAGAATAGCTTATTACAGTCTATTTATATCAGTAATTTTAGCTGGATTAAAAGAAAAAAGAGTTGCTTTCAGTCCTAATAAACTCATGCACTTCTCCAGTTAAAAAATTTCTTCTTTCCTTGTTACTTAGGTTTTCCTCTCAAATGTAAGTAATGCAATTTACTGAATATACATGCAGTGTCTTTTTGCTGTAACTTTCCTTTCTAAGTGCCTGTTAAGTACAAACAGCTCTCTTTGGCAGAGGCAATGAGGAAAACTGGGTTTATGTTCATACCTTAAGGTTCTTCAGTGTTATTCCCAGCCCTGGAGAGCTGATGCTCCACAGTAGTGTCAGTCATCTATAACTGAAGGTAAGCTGAAGGGATGAACTACAGAAAATGGGAGCCCAGCCCACTAGAGCAGAAAGACAGGACCCAGTTATTCAACTTTAAATGTATGGTCCAGACAACAATCTGCTAACACCTTTTTTCCCCCCCCAGAAGGACTGGAGCTGGTCCTGAGCTAAGAGCCAAAGCAAAGCTCTACCTCCGACTCACACAAGAAGGATTATAATCCTCTACAAGACCCAGAATGTTCAGATATCCCAAATGTCTGCTTTTCCCAGGCTGCCATGAATTTATGCAGCTCCCAAGTCCCCAGGATTGTCAGTGTCTCAGCTGGGACACAGAATGCTGTCATGGGATCAATTCAGCACGTCTGTGTGAGGTCGTCTCACACAGGCAGTCAAGGCATCCCACATCCACTCCAGCTTCATCCAGGAGGAGCCAGCCATACATATACCCATTCTAAATCAGAAGTCATCTTGTTCAACACCTGAAGTCAAGTATTCTTCACTCTTTCAACTTCTGTTCTTGAAAGCAAACAGGCAGATTGTTCATTACAGCTTCCCAAGGTGGTTTCTGTGTTAAATTCCGTATGTTGTTAGAATTCCAGTTGACATAGGAAACTTCAAGAGTACTGTTGTCATGATTGACAGCACTTCTATACTCTTTTTAACTAGTTGGATCAAAGGTTAACTTGTCCCTGTCACAGGTACAGCCCTTATTTCCTGACATCAGGCCTTTGTATGTTGAGGAGCATTTAAAGGTCAGTTTATGCCTCTAAGAACAAGTGCTTGTACCCCAGGTTACTTTGATTTCTTATATTTCAGATAGGCCTCAACTTCTCCCTATTTAGTGAAACTTTTAACCCCAGCACCATCCTGCCACCAAAATCCATAAACAAATCTGCACTGAAGTGCTTTTTGACATGTCTTTGATTTGTACAAGCTTATTCAAACTAGTACAATATCCCTCCCAACTGCGCATTCACAATGCAGAAATGAAGTTAGCAGAGTGCCTGCTGTGTCCTATGACAGTCTTAATTATAAAAGTCAGGATTTCTCCCCACATTATCTAATGTGGATAACCTGATTTCCCAGAAAATCAGTATTAAACACAAGCATAGGATTTCTCATGCAAATGCCAACACTTTCCTACTATTCTCAAAGACTATGTGAGAGGTGCCATTATATCTTCCCCAGGAACCTGTGGAGACTGATAGTGTATCTGGACAAAAGAAATTCAGGATTTCTACGCTGAAAATAGGAATCATTAAAGACAACCCTCAGAGGGCAGTTACACTAATTTCTTTTTGTGACAAGGACAGCAGTGAAGTACAAGCATGAGCTGCATTTATTGTTGAGAAGCTGAGAAAGTCATGGTTTATGTCTGAAAATCAAATTATATGACTACTGTCATTTTTATATAAAACAGTTTAAAATATATATATTAAACTACTTTATACTTACAT
>WEKY01052618.1:3889-24244 GCA_013390045.1 Picathartes gymnocephalus | reverse complement strand
CTGCTGTCAGGACTTTGCTTGCATCTGGGAAGTGTTGAGGCAATGTTGTCTTGACTGACTTCATCAGTAACCTCTTTGCTTGGAGACATGCGAACTTCATTTTAAGCTTGTGTGTTTAATGAGGTTGATCTACCACTTCAGAATTACAGAAGTTCATTACTATATAGAGTGATTTTGGGCAATTGATGTACACTGCCCTTTCCTTGTATGATGACTGCATGGTTTTATGGGCTCTCACTTCCAAATCTAAAATACGCTGCTTGGGTACTGACCATTTTTGACTGCATGCCAAGCATGTGTCCCTTTGACTTGCGTGCATGGGTGACCTTCTCTCTCTGAATGTATGTACATATTTCTTAATATTATGGAATTAGCTATTTTATATTTGAAGTTCTTTAGATTTCTAAATGGATTGTGCCAGAAAAAACAAGTTTAAGTAAAAGTTCTGATGGCAGCATTGTCTTGCTTGGCTCCCAGTCTGCAAAATGGACGTTTAGCTCACCTGTGTTTTGAAGACAGACAGTAAATCACACATCTTTATGAGATACTGCTATACTGAGCAGTATGTAAGCAAGTTGTCTTCAGAGTAAGGTCTGTAGAAGTTCTATAACTAAAGCACATTTAGTACAAATGAAGAGAGCAGAACTTGAATTGCTCACTGCATGAGTATGGTTCATTCTGTCCACTGCATGGAAAACAATTTGTAGCATAATGCATATGCAAGAGAAGTTGTACTTGAAGCTTTAATTCTCTCACATCCTAAATGTGAACACTGGTCCTTTCCAAAGGAACCAAATCTGCACTTTTGGAGCATGATAAATTGTTGTTTTCCAGCATGTGCGAAAATTACCAGCTACAACAGGTTAAATAGCATTACTAATCTCTAAGCGCTGGGATTAAAATGCAAAAACCAGAGAATCCTATTGCTGAATTGAATTTCAACAGCAAAGTAGCTGGTAACAACAGCCAATTTCAGCTTTGAAGCAAACAGGTAGTTCTGTATGAGCTTCCCACCTTAACGTTTCTGTGATTTTAATGTGTACCTCCTTAAATGACATACTTAACTAGAGCATAGACCTAGAACTGTGAAATGATGTATTTGTCTAGTATCTGTCATTGCACATCTTTGCTTGTACCTTTTAGATTATTTTCCTTGAGGATATTGTTAGATTTACAGATACTGAATGAAAGTCGCGTGGTACCTCTTGCACATGACTGCACAAGTGAATAAGCTTGTAAGATGCATATTGGTGCTTTAAGATATGTCTTTTTCCCCTGTTGATACCTATTTTAAAAGTAATTAATGTGTGCTCTTTTTTCTTGTCACATTTGACATCTCATTTTTTGTGCTCAGTGTGCAGTCCTTTTAGCTAGTTCTGCCCATCAGTACTAACAAGAGTGTCCTCCAGTAAACTAAGAACATGAAAACCTAACTCATATACATCTTTATAAAACTGTGCTTTTTAGTATGTGTACTGAAATGTAATGTATGAATATTACGGAGGCAGCTGTCTGTGTACAGATGTTCTCGATTCTATTTGTGTGGCTGCCACCCCAGCAGTGTCCATGACAGTGGTTTCTGACTTAGTAGCTGCAGCCAGGATATGTGCAGGCACAGTGGCCAGCATCTGTTATTCCTTCATTTAGAAAAAATGGAAAATAGGTAAAAACGGCATATATTTTTGTTCTAAATGTTCACACGCTTCACTGAGGATGTGCTTACATTGTGCTAACCTGTGTACAAAGCCTTCTGAACTGCCAGGTGCATCCAGCTTTGTAACTGAAGACAGGAGAGCATTGGGGAAGACAGAATAAAAGCTTATTCTTGCAGTGTAGAAAATATCTCAGTCTGCAGAACTCCTTGGCCATACTGTTTTCCTCTACAAGTCCTGCTTTTTGCTTCTCTGATGTTTATGGCTGTGGTAGATACTAGGAAACCACTGTTGCCTGCAGACCCTTCCTTGCTATTCCCTTTGCATCAAATAATGTGAGATGGGGTGTGTATTTTTCCAGTAGGTTTGGAAGTACTAACCTTGTGCATTCTAGGGGGAAATACACCCACTTGCACTATTATTGCAGTGTCTGTAGGTAAAAAATCCCATTGGCTCGGTTGATGTCACAGCATTATGGAGATCCAACTTAAATACTTGAATTGCTTGTAATGTTTGTGTCTTTGTGAACACACAGAGTTTTTGCAATTCAGACTCGAAATTGATGGGAGGGGAAAGGTTGTAGATGTTTATGGACAAGCCTGTGTGGGAGCAACTGTGACAACTCGGGTGACCTTTGGAAAATTTTGTGCGTTACAGGTCCATAAAAACTACAGAGGGAAAGCCCTTTCCTGCCAGCATGTGGCTTTATGATCTCTGAGGCTTCCAGATACTCTCTGGGTACATTATTCCATGGAATGGTAGGGTGTCCCGGGCCCAGATTTTTCCTCATGTTCCACAATTATTTTTCCTTTGCCCAATTTCTCTCATTTGGTAGCATGAAATAATAGTAGGTTGCTCGTGCTGTGCAAACTGAAACTTTGTAAACAGCAAGAATTTCTAGCTAAAGTGATCAATGTTAAGATGAGTTAATGAAAATATTTATGCCCACATTATAGTAAAAGGGAATAATATTTTCAATTACATTCATTTGTAGCATACATGTGAATGATCTGATCCAATCTGAGAGTCAAACTAAACCAATTCTTTCTGACTTTACCTTTGAAGCAGTTTAAGATAGAATTTCAGCATGGAAAATAATCAAGGTTGCTTATTAGAGACCTAAAAGTGTTGTAAGATCTATCCATGTTAGCAAAACAGAATTTGTGTGAAGTTAACAGTTCAGTAAAAGTAATTGTATTAAAAATTTCTTTATTTCACAGTTAGGGTTAAACCCTATGTGCTGTGATTACTGTTGAAGAAACGATTGTATTCCTGGGACATGTATAACTGAAATATTTACATAAGTGCCATGAAAAAGTCACATACATGATGAAATTGTGAAGTATTTCTGAATGGCTGGTGTCTCAAGACACGTTTTAAAGCTTAATTGCTGGTTTGAAGTCTAGATGCCTGCAACCTCTAAGGATAAGAATTACACTTTTCCCTTCTTTGCCATAAGACATTCAGTGAAGTAATCTTCCCAAAGCATCTTTAATTTTGTTTGTGGTACTAAGAGTGAGTGTGTGATGGGGTCCACCCTCAGAACAGGATGCTGGTTACACTACAACACTTTTGTCTGTATGTTGGAGATGTATGAGAGTTGCAAATGTTCCTGGTGTAACTATATCAGTTTGAGTCGCTGTGTTATACTGGTCATACACTCCTTGTGTGGACCAGTAACACCTGAGACCTGGACACATTTCTGCAAATTACTCTCATTCTCAGATTTAATGGTGTGCAGTTAATTCTCCTTCATCATAGGAAAGTTAACTTTGCCTGGAGAGGGGTAAATGTTTGAAGTAAACTTTGACTTGTTGCTTTCTTAATATCCATTCACAATCTCATTTGCATAGATAAGCTTTCAGAAGAACAGATTGGAACTGGAAAGTGGAGGAAAGGGAAAGCATTAATAGCACAATCCACTCTTGTATCTGTCTTGGAAACAAGTGATAGTCCAGTTGTTTTTATATGCTTTTACTATATAAGGCAGATATGCTTTCTCAAATTATTTAAACTTTATGAAGAAATGTTTGCCATAATTTTAAAAAATGTGTTAGATATACTCTTTTCTCAGTGTAGCATAAACACAGTTTGCTGTTGCAACAATTATTTCCCATTGTTATCACTGTTGAATGTCATTAAACTACAGAAAATCTCCATTTAAACTTATGTTAAAAATAATTTACCATATAAACATACTGTTGAACAGCTAAAGTGAACTTGACTGGATCCTTTATTTGGGTTGCTGATTAAAACTGACACTACTCCAGCTATTTTGCATGCTTCTTTGAGAACTCGTAATGCATCAAATCATTTGTGGCTTAAAATCTGGGACTTCTGTAAGAAGGTGAAGATGTAAGGCTGTATATATTCAGATTCTTTTTATCTGTTCCTTCCCTAAGTGCTTCTGTTGCTTCCAGATATAGATTGAAATATGTCTGCCTGCATCCCTGGAAGAACAAAGCAATTGTGTCTTGTAGCTTAATTGAGCTGCTTCAGCCATTAGCATCTGACATTTTGGCAGAGCTGATGTTTTCTAGTAACAGCTGCTTAAATCTATCATTATTGCCAAGAGAGTTGATACTACTGACAGTATTCTTTACAACCACCTCAAGTTTTCTTATAAATGATCTATCTGTGGTTCACTTTCTTTAGTGCAAAAATTGTAGTCAAATAAGCCAAACTGAAATTGTGGAATCTGAGATTCCCTTCAGATACAGAGCTTAATTTGATGCTGTGAAATGGAAGCTCAAATATACTTTGGGCTTCAAGTCACCACAGAAATTGCATGGATTAAAAAAATAACCACCAGCAAAAATACAAAAACAACTGCTTGCAAATACCTAAGCCTTTAGGACTTTGTTCTTGCCATCTTTTATTTAGCATGTGGGTGTTCATCATGTAAATACTGACAGCACAGTATAGCATATTAGCGTTTCTTCTAGGACTATTCCAAGCAGATAGAGTAAATCATAGCAGTGCAGTTTATTATAGCTTCTCAAATATTTTTCTGAAACTTGTAAATCAGGGTTTTTACTTGCATTGCAATTTTGTAGTCAGTGGCACAGCTTGAGTTAGAACTGGGTCTTTGACACTTGGGTTATTGTTTGAAAATAACCATGATGTTTGTACTGTGTAATCCTAATTAAGAAGAGAGAACCTTTGTTCTTGCCTCTTGTGTTCTCTTAGTTTTGCCCAGTTACTCCTCCTTTTGATTCTCACCTCAGTTAATTTAACTCGATCTTAGGTCATAGTCTATATTAGTAAGGGATGTGGGAATGCAGTGGAATCACTGCTGAAATCTCAGCAGCATAAAATCACCCATGTGCCTCCTTCCATCCCTTTTGGATGGAGGAACTACTGAAATGAGTAAGAACTAGAAGGAGGCAGGGGGAAACTCCAGCATATGTTTGCCTTCCCTCTTGGAAAACAAAAAAATCTACCAGTCACAGGTGAACCAGAGTTCCCCACTTTGAGTGTGAAATAATTATAGAATCATGATTTATATGTGTGTGAGGCTGAAAGGGGGATTGATTTGGTCTTAATCACACTGTGCCTGCAACAGCTGTAGAGTGGCTGCAGTGTAGAAATCAAGAAAAGGAGTTGGAGGAGTGTGAGGAGGTGGACTAATAGCAAGTCGGAGACAAACAGGGTTCTGTGTCAGCTGATGGTTGCCATTGGAGGTACCACCGTGTTCATCTGATTTGGGAATCGCTGTGCAGAGGTATGCTTCTGTTGTTCAGAGTCTGGTTGTGCATTTGGAGCTAATAGCAGCTGCCTCCTGCCTTCATCTGTGCCTGTGTGTCTAACCTTTCACCAAAACCTGCTGAGAAGCACTGCCAAGGGCAAAGGAGATAACTAATAGGTTCCTTCTTAAAGAGATGCTGTAAACATAACCTGTCATCACTTAGAGCATAAATCAGAGAACATTAGAAGTTGGAAATGATACTTATAGAAGGATGTTTTCCTGGGGTGGGTGGTTCTTCTACTTTTTCCTGCCTTTACGTGCTTTTTGCATTAGCATTTTAATTATTCTAAGAAATACTACCAGAGCTGAGACAGATGCTTTCTCTATTTGGTTTTCTGCATTTATCTAGAGAAAACATTTATAGAATAATTTCCAAGTGTATATAATATCCTCTGTGAAGATACTGCCTTTTTAAATGAAAAAGAAAGTTGCTATAGTTCAAAACATTTTAATTCGATTAAAAAATAATATTTTAAAATGTTCTTTACAGCCTAAAAAATCCATGATCTCCAAAAAATGTACCAATTATGAAGATTAATTTTGCTGAACAGGAACTGCAGTTGATTTCAGAAAGTCTTGGAAAATGTCACAAGCGATTCTGGCAATAGTGTACGTGATTTGTACTGGTAGTGTGTCAAGCCATAACATTTTCTTTTAACACAGGGGTCATTATGTGCATCTTTTAGGGCATTAAAGCATTAAATGGTGAGTTTCAAATTATTCCTTGGTGCTCTCTCTGCAATAACCGTGTTTGCTCCTGCTTCCCTCTTCTCTTTGGGCATCTAAATCTAGTCGAAATTCATGTATTGATACCACTTGGGGTATTGCTTCCTGATAAAATGTTCTTGGTAAGTGAGGAGGATCTTACTTCTCATCTGCTAAAGAAGATAGAATTGAATTTTCAAGAGTAGTCTGTCCTATGCCATTTTGTCTTTCCCTTTATTGCATATTGAGCTCAGCAGTTGTGTTGAACCTTGTGGGTTGCTTGGCTTAAGTCAGTGTTGATCCTTCCTGTGAGATTTTGATCAATCCAGCTGTGTCATCTTTAAAGCAGGCAACCCAAGGGCAAATGGCAAAAGACTAAGCTCCAGTTTCAGAGCCTTTGTATGAGTCAAAACCAGCCAAGGGAGGGTGCTGTGCAGAATCCTTCTTGCTTATTAGGTGTGCCAGCATTACTGCTTTCAGATGATACTTCTGAAAGCTGCCATGTTGAATTTTTGACAGTCAGTCTTACACATCTTCTCACTCCAAATCTACTTCTGCAAAAAATTTTACCTTTTTAGGGGAAAACACCACAAAAGTATTGCTTCAATCAGAATAGGTTGAATTTAGATGTTAAAATGAACTACTTGTGGGAGCTCACTACAGGCGTTTATCCATCCAGACAAAAAAAATTTCTGAATAATCGAGATAAAATTCAGTGAACTGTGTCAGATTTATTCTTTATTAACCTGTATTAAACAAGAACACTTAAGATGTATCATTTTTAGTCTATAGTCTTAACCTGAAGAAAACAACACATAACACATTTCAGTTCATTTTTCATGCACGTTCTCCTTTGTATTTGATGTCCTCTGTACATACAGGTCAAGAGCTGCAGTGTGACGATGGGGATTGGGGACATTGCTGGTGGCCATAGAAATGAATCCTGCGACTTCAGTTTTTGACAAAGTGGCAGAACACTTTCATTTGCTTTCTGCTTGGCTTGATTCCTGTCACAGGCAATACTTGGAGTTGTCTAGAGCAATAAATTATGAAAGCTAATGTAACTTCTTTGTTCTGCTTCATTGCCTTTGCTTCTCATCAGACTTTAAGATGGGGCAAAAAAACTAGCCTCAGTCCAGGGTACACAACTGAAAGTATAGAGAGGAAGACCTAAGAGCTGTTTGTGAGATCAGGAACTCCAGTTGAAAGGGTAGAACTCCTTTGAAGAGAAAATCACGTTTAGATTCTAAACAAATAAGAAAATATTTGTCTCTACAAGACAGTTAATTAGCAATGCTTATGGCAGGAAATAGCCAAAAATTTTACTTGAAATGAGATGGGGATGGTAAGAGTGTTGAGGTGAGACTCAGTTGCTCTCTAAGTACAATAAAGCAAGCATTGTTAGAGATTTGGATGTGGTTTGTGTGCTGTATTTGTTACTGCAATGATTGATAAGAGCAGATTAAGAATAGGCTTGTTGTCTACTGTTTCTTGTAGAATTACTTGGAACTAGGGGTGGTGTTTTGTTTGTTTTGTTTTCATTAAAATATCTGCTAAGGGAAATAGATTTTCTCATTATCGTGGAAAAACTGAAATTTCCAAACACATGTAGGGGTTAGTTATGGCCAAAACCACCTCTTAAGAGGGGACCAGTATCAAATGTAATTAAATCCTGTGTAAATCAGTAGTCCCTCTTTGAAAATCCAGTGTGTTGCACCTAGATTTTATTGTAAAATTAGTGAGAAGTCATTAAGGAGATGTGTGGGAAGAAGACATGGAGCATGATGCAGAATACTTCTATGGCTCCCAGAATCCTTGTTGAGGAAACAAATGGATCCTCAGTTAAATGGCGATTTTAGCAATGAAAAATGACTTTCAGATCATTTATGCCAATCTAGATCCTCACTAGTGCTTCTGCTTTTTCTAGTCTAGAAGGTTGAGGCTTCAGAATACCAAGACTCTTATCAAATGCAGGATTTCCTCTTGAAGGCATGGTCTTAAAATGTAACTGGTTGAAGATGCCATCTGGTGGCATGTGTTTGGTGTGTCTGGCTGCTTCCTGATGCACCTGCCATCAAGGCCATATGTTCTTCAGTATGCAAAGGAGGAAGAGTAACCACAGTGATAAGGCCAGAACACAGAGGTCTCCAGCTGTTGCTAGGGGAACAGACTGGAAGATGACCACAAGTGTGGGAGAGCAGATAAGTATAAGCAATTAACGCAAGTCAGCCTTTTACTTTGAAGTCTCATTTTCTGAATAAGCATTTGGGAAAATTTTCAGGTTTTCTTACTTGGGGAGGCAGTGAAGAATAAACTGGATTTCTGTTGGATTGAGGCAGCAATGAAATGATGAAGATCTGAAGCCTTTCCTTGCTGCAGATTTTTATGGTAGAAGGAGATATGTTTCAACTGCATAAGCAAAGTTTGGGAGTTTGTGGGGGTGTGTGTGTGTGTTCTAAACCCTCAAGGTCTGTATATTCTTTTATCTTCAAGAATATCTGGAATATGAATATCACGTTTCCTAGTTTTTCAGTGAAGCTTTCTTCTTTGAGGAGAGCTTTTCAGGTCTAACATTATGGGGAATGAAACGGGAAAGGTTAAAACTTCATAGCAGTCGCAGTTATTCACTGTGCTATTGAAGCTAAGTTACTCACTTCAGCTAGTTTAAACAAGATCAAAGCATTAGTCTGCCAAAATACATCTATCTTCTCATAACATTTGCAGGTTCTTTGGTTCTTAATTCATCACACTCTTTCCTTAGGCACCAGTGACCTATTGTCCATACTGCAGCTTTTTTCAGCATAGGTTTCATTCAGTAATGAAGATACTGTTATTTTTGTTTTGTTCTTCCCCCATTAAGCCCTTTTCTTAAAATAATTTCGGTTGGACCAGCACCTTTGAAAATCACATTGTGCTGTTCAAAACAGGGCCAGGTTCAAAGGTAGATTGGAGTAAATTCTGGCACTTCTTTTCTTAACTGATCCATCATCTTCTTTCCAACTTACACACATTCATCCTTCCGTCGTAACATGATGTTTCTGAACAGACCTCCTACTATTCCAACTGCATTCTGAGGGAGGTTAACTCCTCGCAAAAGCTATCACATTCTTGAAGCATCATGACTGTCCCTCATGACTATGCTCCTTACTGCCCCTGTTTTATCAATTATCCATATTGTCTGTTTTGCTCCAAGAACCCCAGTGACTCATGTGAGCTCAGACAGTTTCATTCTAAGCCTCTGAAATATTTCTTTGATTCTTCATAGAAGAAGGACTGTATGCAGTTCCTTCTACCTTTTTGTTTTTTTTCCCTTGGTGATTTTATACTTGAAAAATCTGGCCTTGGAAGAGTTGTCGTCTGAGCACTGAGATGTCTCTTCTCTCAATACCAAGTCCTTCCACACTTTGTGGAGAAGGCAGTGTTGACATTTAAGCTGTGATTAAAAGCTATCGCTCTGCAATGTGAGACTGATGATTCTTCCCCATTACCTCTGGTGTTCAGAGGCTTTCCTAGGTGCCAGCAGCTGTCTCATCTGCACCTTCCTTGAGTACCTGCCCTCTTCTGCCTTTGGACTCACAGACCATTGCTGATGCAAGCATGACTTTGAAGAAAGTAATAATGAAGAAGATGCATTCAGCTGATGTGTCACTATCCCAACTGAATCTCCCTCAGGGATTTAAAATATCAATACTGTGTCGTCAAGGGTACCTAGGCACTGAATCTGACTTGCAAAGATCTGACTGGTACCTTAATTCCATTCTGAGGTGGCAAAAATGTCTTGAAACTTTTGCAAGTCAAGTATTTGACTCAACTCCTGTTAGTATATTGGGATATGGGGGTATAAAAGAAGGATTTCTCCAAAGTATCTTATTTACAGAACAGCATGAAGAAAGGTATTTTGGTAGGAAGGGTATGTTTCTAGTTGCAGCAATTGAATTCATATTGACAAGAATTTTATGGAAAATACAGATGCTAATGGTTAGAATTTTTTATTTGATGTCTGTTCTGCTGCATTTTACAATTTTGCTTGTGAACTAGAAACGTTTTTGAGTAAACGAGAATTTATATCTAGAGCATGTATCATATGTGATCTCAAAGCACAGTTGTTACAGCTGATAAATGTGTTGTGTGGGTGCTGTATCAGTTGTGAGGCTCTGGTGTATTTGCATGTATAGGGGGCATAGTGTAATTAACCACATTAAACTGAATAACACACAGCCTCCCCATTGTTTCTCTTTATGGATGTAATTAGATGCTGAGAGAACTATAGCAGGAAATAGGAACAGTTTCCTCTTGCCCCCCCCCCCCAAACAGGTTTTTCAGTTCCAATTAAAATAAATTACATTTTCAACCAGAAGAGATTACTCACATAATATCTGTGTCATTTATGAACAAGCATGGAAAGCCTGCCATAGAAGTAAATATTAGAAAGGAGAAAGAAAAGGAGAAGAATTTAGAAAAGCTAACCAATAGGAATTCAAAAGCTGATTCTTTGAATTGCTCAGTTAGTTTTCACTGAGAAATCTACCAGAGGTTGAGTGTAATGGGCCTTGAAAGCCTCATCACAAAAATCTGCGTATTAGAGATTCCTGTAGTTAAACTATATGATGTGCTGTGACACTTTGACTGAAGAGCGAAGTTTCATAGTTTTATGTATTTTTTAAAAAACCCCTTTATGTTATGAGACTTCTCATGGGAAGAAGTCTTACCGAAGAAGTAACTTTCTGCCCAACTCCTTCCAATTTTCATCCATCAGATGTTCCCAGTGTGCATTCCTCACTGCTGTGACAATAGAACTTATAAAACAAACAGAAGAAAGCTCTTCATTATGATGCAGTTAGGTGAAAGGATAGGACTTTTTAATCATTATTTTTGCTGAAATCCCATGCGTTTTGTGTCAGAATAAAACAGTTGTTGGGTTTTAAAAGAATCAGTAAGAAATGAGAAGAAAAATCACATAGTGAAAATCATGTGAAAAAGGAAAACTCTAGTCTTTTCAACTATGAAAAGGTTTTAAAATTGACTATCTTTTCATTCTTAATAAACTATGTAGGGGAAACCAGCAATCTACTTACTAAATGTTGTCCAGTACATGAGCCTTTTATCCTCTTCCTGAGGGTAAAAGGATGGGTTAGGTGGTCCAAAAAACATTATTTGAGAGATGAGGAATTTTTAATTCTCTATTATCATCATACAATTCCAGTGACTTGTAAATCTTTTGATAGACATTATGATAAATGATGGCTGTCTTTTTAGCTTAATCATGAAGAGAAGTTTAATACAATCACAGGAAAAAAATACCGCTTCCTGTCCTTTCCTTAATTATTCTGTTTAGGGAGGTTTAAATATCATTGTGAAAAAATAATTAGTATATTAATAACACTGGTTTTCACATGTGGAAAGTCTTCATTTCAATGGCTCCTTAATTTGGGTCTCCATGGTACCTGCTGTGTACATTATTTCACTACATTAATCAAACTGAGGGGGATGTGGTGTGGGGAAGATTCTTGGATCAAGCAGAAAGGGAGCAAATATATTTTTTAAATACCGTGCAGGTATATATTTTTCAGTATTTTCTTACTCTGCAGATGCGGTCAAGCTGCACAAGTGTGTCTAGTGAAGGAGGATTTTGACAATGCTAATGCTGGTTGGTCTTTTCTTGTTATCCGTCCACGCTTTCTTCTCCATTGCATAAATGCACTTTTGAAGGACTTTTTGCAACACATTTTTGAGTCCAAATTCAGTAGCCTTTGATACTTCTTGCAGGAGAGAGAACCCCATCCTCCAAACCACAATGTGATCTACAGCCTGAAAAGTACAGCAATTCAAAGGTTATGGCTGGTAGACTGTGTCTTGATTTTAGCTATAGAAAAGCAAAAAGACCCCAGTTTTTGGATAGAAAAATCAGAGAGAGAAACTAGCTGATCAATACATGCTTGTTACATTGAGATTTGGAGTGATCTCACCTTTCTGTGAGTTTTCAGCATGGCTTATTTTGTGATGTTTAATATAAAGATGATAATGACTTTTGGACTGAAAATCTGAGCTGCTTTTGGGAGATTCGATAGCAGTTCATGTCTCTGCAATTGTGTGGTAAACTTTCAACTAAAAGCATTGCAATGACAATTCAATTGGAAAATTAACGGCACAATGTGGAAAATAGCTCATTCTCCTCCCACTTCTTCCCCATCCTTTCATCTACCAGAGTAGTCTAATTCCTGGCAATCTTCTTATTTTCTCTGCAATTTTCCAGTGTCCTTGATGATATCGGAAAAAGTACAAGTCTTAAGTGCTTCCTTTTTTGAGATGTATGAAGAGATTGCTCTTCATACTTTTTTTTTTTTTTTTCGTGGTACATGCTGTTGCTTTTTGGGGGTTTAAAGTTAAAATGCTGAGACAGTTTTGTAAAACAGGCTGTAGTAGTAAATTCAGCTCATTACATAAGGAATTTAGAGCACGGTCTTGTACTGTCACTGCTGTTAGTTTGCCAACTACGTAACTGCAAATATCTTTTTTGGTCTGATGCAATCACTGAGTTACTGTAATACCATTGTACATACCGTTGGTTGAAAAGAGGAAAATATGTTCTGCAGAAGATGTTTCCTGTGCTGAGCAGAACTGGACATGTAGGTCCTGCATTTCCCTTTCATCTCTTGAAATGCTAAGCCAGTGTAAGTGACCCTTTCCTCCAGCATGGCCTGTTGACCATTTGAGTGGCATTTGTGGCCAGCTTGGCTGGCTGGGGCTGTTCTATGGCAGCAGCTGAATTGCCCACTGGCTGGCCTGTCCCCCGGGCTAGGGAGCTCCCCTGGACCCACTCATGTTCGGTTCTTCCAGTGCTAAGCCCACTGAAGTCTAAATTGGCAGAAGTCCTGTAATTCAGTGTAGTGCCTGGCTTTTTGCTGGTTTACTGCACTTAAGAAGTTCATTTCTCTCGAGGATGTCTGAGACCAGGAGCTGGAGTAAGGGAATAAGGGGAACTGCAGTGGCCAGGAGCATGATTGGCTGCTGCTGCCACAGACCCCCGAGGCTGAAATGACATTTGCTTATTAGGGAAGCTGAAGGTATTCTGTCATTTCTTTGAAATAAAGTATTTTTCTCAGTGCTTACAAAAGAATGCCTGGTAGTCAGTACCAGTATCTGGTAAAGTCAAATATATAATCTGGGCATGTTTAATATGCTTTGGCTGTGCATGTAATGCTTTTTAAATTTTCCTGTGTTGTGATAGTGAAATTATAGGAGTAATGCAACATTTCTTGAAAAGAAATTTGCTGTAATCCTGAAATTGCTACTAAATGGAAAATATGCTGATATTTTTTGAATATTGCAGAATAACACTAAACTCAGTATTTGAGTCATCCTGTGTCAAATGAGCTGTGATGCTTTTGTCATCAAGAAATTCAGTACAGCATGATGCTTCTTTGCTATGATTTGGTAAATACACCAAAATTGTACTTGTGAAATTTGCTCAAAACGTGAAAAGATTGAATATGCTTTCATGGAAATAATTCTCTGTGGAAGCAGTATAAGGGAGGAGCTGTTCACTTCTAGGCATAAAGAAAATAAATCGGTGTGTGTGTATGAATACACAGGATACAAAGATTATGCCCTTTGAATTGGCTTGCATACACTTGTCTGTGTATGTGCACACATACTGCACTCTGTCCTGGTGAAGCATCAGATAGTGTATACATTTGACATTTGAAAGTTATTTTAAATGGATCTGTTAGAATGGGTCCAGAGGAGGCCATGAAGATGCTCAGAGGGCTGGAGCACCTCTCTTCTGCAGACAGGCTGAGAGAGCTGTTCAGCTGTTCAGCCAAGAGAAGAGAAGGCTCTGGGGAGACCTTACAGCACCCTCCAGTACCTGAATGGGGCTTATAAGAAGGAAGGAGAAAGATTCTTTATATTGGCATGTTAGGACAAGGGGCAATGGTTTAAACTGAAAGAGGGCAGGTTTAAATTAGGTATTAGGAAGAAATTCTTTGCTCAGAGGCTGGTGAGGCACTGGAACAGGCTGCCCAGAGAAGTTGTGGATGCCCCATATAGTGGGGGCTGTCCCTCCCCATGGTAAAGGGATTGTAACCAGGTGATCCTTAAGGTCCCTTCCAACCCTAACCATTCTCTGAGTCTGTGATTCTATATTTGTGGTGCCTACAGAAAATAAACTAACGTTTTCCTTTCAAAAGAAACAACATTGCATGTGCCAGTGCTCAAAATTATGGTGTGGATTACAATAGTGTTTGCTGCTTGTATACTGAATACTAGCTGATTATATATTAGATGCATCTCTTGATGAGGCATGCCCATATTTTGTTGCAGTTTTTCCAGCATTATGAATAGCATCCTTGAAAATTTCATTTTGTGATACTCCAAGGAGGATCAGTTTAAAAAGTAATTTTTGGTGTCTTAGCATCCGTTTGCTCCTTTTTCTCCTTTTCAAAGATTATGAAGACTTTTTATCTCTGATGATAAAGGATATGCTTGCTCTAGGTTGTATCCTCTTTATCATAGAATTAGAGAATTATTTAGGTTGGAAAATACCTCTAAGATCATTGAGTTCAACGAGTAACCCAGCAATACTGTGTTCTAATGCTAAACCCCTCAAGTGCCACATCCACATATTTTTTCAACACTTCAAAGGATGGTGATTTCACAAACCTGGCAACCTATTCTAATGCTTGACCACCCTTTCAGTGAAGAAATTTTTCCTGATATCTAATCTAAACCTTTGCTGGCACAACCTGCTTTCAGGCATTTGTGGAGAGCGACAAGATGTCCTCTGAGCCTCCATTTCTCCAGGTTAAACCGCCCCAGCTCCCCCACGAGCTTCTCATTAGATTTACTCTCTAGACCCTTCACCAGCTCCATCGCCCTTCTCTGGACACACTCCAGCACCTTAATGTCTTTCTTGTAGGGAGGGCCCCAAAACTGAACGCAGGATTTGAGGGATGGCCCCTCCCAGTGCCGAGTACAGGGGGATGATCCCTTACCTGGCCCCGCTGGCCACACTATTGCTCATACAGGCCAGGATGCTCTTAGCTTGCCAGCTAACCTCATCTAAGGAATGCTAATATGTATTTAACTTTGTATTCAATTCTGGTGGGAAGCCTTAATGCTGTATTTCTGATCTAGGTTGTGGAGACTTGAAGTGATTTTTTTTTTTTTTTTGATGTTGTCTCCTCCTCTCTCTGTCTTCTTCTTTTGCAGAATTATAAGCAGTTGTTGTGGTGCTCTCAACCTTCCTGGGACAGGCACTCAGCATTATGTCTGTTTCTGTTTCATGTCTGGGTGAAGACTGTTTAAATATCTAGACTGACTACTACTTAACTCTGTTTAAATTTGTTTATTAAATGCCATTGCCTTTCCCCAGAATCTCTTGCTGACAGTATGGTAGGGGAAGGAAAGTTAAACTTCTCTTTCTGGGGAGAACTTGATGCACATTCTCTCAGGTGCTCTCTCAGACAGGAAAATCTAAATCACTCAGAAATACCTGTTTCTTAAAGCATCATGCAACATGTTTTTGAAGCAATCTGTGTTGTACTAAGTCATCTCATATTGAAAGCAGAACAATGCCTTTGCCTGGTCAAAAGCCCTGTGCAAGTTCTCATTCAGTTCTCTTCTTCCACATCTCCCTCCTATATCAACTTTTAAAGCTAAAAGCAACCAACCTTCTGTTCACTCAACTCCCTGCTTCCTCAGTACATCTGGAATTGGCTCTTTCCACTGTTTGTCTTCTCTCTCTGGAGCTCTCTTCTTCTCTTGGCCGCTTCCTTTCCTCAGAAATATGGGAAATCCGTGCAAGTTTTCACTTTATCTCAGCTGCCCTTTAAATGTTTTGTCTGTGGACTGATACACAGATAATGTAGAACTTCCTCTGAAAGTTTTTTAGATTTGTGAAACTGAGTTGAAGATTTTTGATACCAGTGTGCCAGTTCTTTATCAGCTGTCGTGATTCATATCTGAGGTTTAAAACATCAGAGCCCCGTAGAGAAGGGGGAGATCTTTCACCTACAAAACTCAATAGTCTAAAGTCAGGAGCAAGGCAGTAACTCATGCCCTGCCCCAGAAAGTCAGATCTGCCCTTTGAAGTCTGGGGAATGTCTTTGGAGGCAAGGTGGAAGACAGATGGCTGAGACACCCTTTCCCTGGATGTAGGCAGGTGCCTTGTGAAGCCTCAAGGCACATGACACCTCTCAACTGCTGGAGAAAAGTTCCAGCCACCACCTATGGCTTGGACTTTTTGCAAGGCAGCTAGTTACATCTGCAGCAGTGCAAATGCAGTTTTTACTTTTTTTTTTTTAATAGATTTTGTGAAGGTTCATTATAAACAGAGTTGAAAGGACTTGCATTTTAAAAGGAAAAGAAATCTCTTTTTAGTTCTGCCTTTAATCCAGGTCACTTCAATAGGCTCACAGTGAATCTCACAGAGCTGCCTATTACCTGTTGAATATTCATCTGCATGAAGCAAACACAAAGTTTCAGTTTAACAAGCTATTTAAATTGACTCCTGGGGTTCGAGGAAATGTGAAGATGCATTACTTAATCGCAAGTATGTTTGTTAAAAATTTTTAGTAAATTCTGTAGAAACATGCAACATTAAAAAAAAAAAAAAAGCTGGCAAAATCATAATGTAAAGGAGAATCTCTTCCCTCTAGGAAAAGTGGAGCCTGCTTTAGATGTCTCTGAATTGGGGATAATTAGACGTCTTTGTGGGTTTAGGGGGTTTTTAAAGTTCAGTTAAAATATTTCTGTTTACAAAGGAGCTTGAATTTACCACAGTTTTCATCTCAGAGTTTTTAAAAACTTGTGGAGTTTTGGAAGTAAACAGGTACACTGCATTAGCTCCTGGTTGGACTTCTGAATCTTTTAGGCCTTTTTTTGCATCTTGTATCCCATAATATGAAATATGGTTTTCTGCATTTGTAAGGCCAGTAGTAGTACTGCAGTGCGTGCTGGAATAATGCTATGTAGTGATTTTAGACACTGCTTGCAGGATAGACTTCAGTAATATATGTGATACCACAGAAGTACTTAGTATATTATCTCATTTAAAGGGATATTAAATATCTTTTTTCCTCTGGAATTAGATGTTAAAAGACCTTTTTCCCTCTTGGAAATTGGGCTTCTGTGTTCTTTTCTCCTGTCTTAGGAAGAATGAACTTATAATTCACTCACTGAGGTTGATTTTTGAAATAAAAATGACAGCAGGCACTGTTTGCTGTGGTTCTCAAAGGAAATGTGAAGCTTGGCCCCTTGCTTAATGGATGGCTGCTGTTAGTCCTGAGCAATGAGTTTTGGTGTAGTTAATATTTCATAACTAGGCAGAGTATTTGCTGGAGAGTTTTAAGGTAGTGGGGTCTGGTCTTGAGAACAGCTTAAGGGCTCCGTACCCATGCGAACTCTGACAGAGGGAGCACAAATCACTCTGTGTCACTGCTGATGTTTGCAGAGCTTTCAGCTGTGCTTTTATTTGCTTATTAACATTTTATTCCAAATATTTTTCTGTCAAACGTGTTTTAGGTATCTCCTAATTTTGTAATACCATACACACAAATAAAATTGAAGTAAGTATTCTTTAAATTACTTCTGTCCCAAGGTACAGTACAGCAGTACAACCTTCCTGCTTGGTGTTTCTAGAAGTCAGAGAAAGTTATACTGAGCCCTGTTAATTCTTTTATTCCATGAGGTGGCTTTGGTATGTCGCAGGAAATATCATAGAGACTGTAGCGTTAACACTGTTTTGGTTCCTACATTAGTAGCAACTTTTTCTGGAACACACACAATATGCCTTTCCCAGTCCTTATTTTGTTTGTTAGCTCATTATATACTGCCTGGGCAGACTGATTGCTCTTGGCAGCTGTTTGCTGTTCTTAGCATAAGCAGCTCATAGGCAGCCACTCATTTTTTTTTGCTTTGCCACAGTATCCTCTGTGGAATTGACCACTTGTACTGGTCCCTAACACAGTTCAGGTGGCTGCATTACTGAACATCTTTTCTGTAATGATATTTTTGTCACTGAATTGTCTTTCAAGGGAGAAAAAACCAGTTATTTCTCACAGGCTGAGTTAAGCCTGTGGTAGCTGTAAAATCCAGAGGTTGTATGGGAAACAGTGGCTGAACACTGTTGTGGTTGTCAGTGACACTGCATATTGATGCAGCAGTTTCTGGGGAAGCGCAGAAGTATGGGTGCATAGCAGTCACTGGGAAAATTAATATTTGGTTAACAAACTAACTGGAAGTTCTCTAAGGAAAGCTAAAAAAAGCAAACCATTATTTTTTTTGTGAGTTGACCTAAGAGGAAGATGGGTCAACCTGTTAATTCCTCAGTCTAAACATGCCTGGTGATACTGCTTTTTGATATGTTGCTATTCCCCTTCTTTGACTTTGGGGTCAAGTACAGTCAGAGGTTGCAAATGCTATTTTATCTGTTCAGAACAGATGACCCTTCAGTGGTATTTAACCTGTAGTTTTTACTAAGTTTCCTCTAGTACGTGTGCATCTCTCCCTCCTCCCACTTGTTCTGTTCATTTAGGCTGCTTTTTCTTACCAGCAGAGAAGAGTAAGAGCTAAAGTCTGACCCAGTTCAGATGCTGCTATGGATAGGAAAAGGAACATGTACCTCTGGGAACAGCCGGACATGTTTTCTCTGTAGCATGGCTAGATATGTTGCTCCAGTCTTTTTGCTGATGACTTAAAAACCCTCATATGTTAAAAAGCCTGGAAAATTAGGGGGTGATTTGTGTTCTGTTGAAGCATATGGAGGTTTGAGGCTTTATTCTTTGAAAGGGTACGTTAATTTGGTGCTTGTCGGAAAGGTTATGTGAGGAGCTGGCTCACGTGTCGTACTGTGTGAAGGCAATGGGATATGGATGAAATATGTAGTTTGCTTATTTACTATTCCAAGGAGCACAGTGTCAAACAAACAATACAAATTACAATGGTAGCATTCCAGAAGACAGAAGATTTCAGGAGTTTAAAAGGTAAATTGAAATGGATTATGAACTCCCATGAAACAACATCCCAGCAAATGGTAGGATTTGAAGTCTGAGTTAATTTCATTGTACTCTGTTTTTTTACTTCACCTGGAGGATTTGTGCATAATGATGTGTGCAGTGGGCTGTCTGTAGCCAAAGCCTTTTAGAAGGTAGTCTGCCTAGGTCTTTGTTTCATCCTACTGAAATGGATAAGGATTTACAAGGGACAGAATCAGACAGATGTTAAAAGGTTTTGAAAAGCTCCCCATTCATACATGCTGACAAGATTAATGAAGCACTTCCCAGCTCAGAGCATAATTTTTATATGCAGTTTATGCTTCTCAACCGAAAAAAAAAGTTAGTTCCCTTTTTAATTCCTTCTCTTTAATACAAATATTTTGTTTACTTGTTCAGATGTCACTATTGACTATTCCTTAGGAATTCTAAATTAACTTAGAGCGTTCATATGTATATTTTCTGCCTGCTCCCATGAGAAGTTAGTGTGCTGATGTGAAAAGATCCATCAAATTTCTGCATAAGTTTAAAGCACTGTAGAAAAATACAGTAAATTGAAACAAAATTTAAAAAAAACAAGAACTCCTTCATTACTAAACACTGTAGTAACTAGAAGGTGTATATGTAATGTATTAAAAACACAGAGTGTGTTTTTGTTCTAAATGAATAGAAGTACTGTGCAGAAGTACCTTTTTTTTTTTTTTTTTTTTTTGTTTTAAATGTTTGATCTTCGGAGCAATCACTTGCNTTTGGTCTTAAATTTTTAATGAAGTTGCTTCCACCCAGGTGGTCAGCATCTAAAACCTGTAGACCAGATGGCTCCCTCCAGGAGAGTGAAATGCAGAATTGCAAAGTGCAATCTAATGGTGCCAGACCATGCAGGACAATCTGCTGCCTGAGCTTGCCTTAAAAGCAGAACAGGAATAACCCAGAATTAACAGATGAAAAATGGTCACAGGCCAAACTGGGGCAGAACATAATTTACTGGATTATTTCTTGGGGAACACAAAGCAATACTTGAATAGCAGCAGGTGAGCATGAATTTTAAATATATAATTGTGCTTGAGGTGAATTTGCTGCTTTTACCTATTGAGTTGCTAAACAGTACAGTAGGGAAGGACAACTGCTTTTAAAATCTATGCCCCCTATTGTGTGATAAACCCATAAATATGTAACTTGCTGAGCATCAGCAAATAGGTGTAGGAGTACCACCTCCCTTCCTGGTCTTAGAGCAATCCTTGTAAATCTTTTTTTTTTT
>WEKY01052606.1:0-10300 GCA_013390045.1 Picathartes gymnocephalus | reverse complement strand
CCTATAGAAGCTTTTCTTGTTGGTGCAGATGTTCCTAGTCAGATTTAATTCTATCAGGGCTTTAGCTTTCCTAACCTGATCTTTCTCAGAAAACCTCTCTGTAGACCTCACAGACCACCTACCCATGCTTCCATTTATGTAGGTTCCTTTCTGTGTTTGAGCTTGTCTAGGAACCCCCTGTTAATCTATGCAGGTCTCCTGCTGTTTTTAGCCTGACCTCCTCTTTCTTGGTATGTATTTCTCCTGAGCTTAGAGGAGATTGTCCTTAAATATTGAATATATAGAAAGTGTCAGTCTCTGAAGAAACATTTAATGCATCATTAGATGTTTCAAGTACTGCACTGCAAAAAGGCAGAGTTGCTCTGCCTTACAGTACAAAAATATACCCAAAGATTCAGTATTCAATATCCAATACAAAAAAATAAATCATATGTGAATATTGAGCTCCAGCTTCTGTAACATGTTATGTACAACTGCATGCTCCTTGAGAACACTGTAAAATGAATTTATGCAGGAGGGTAGTATATATATAATAAAGGGAATTCTTTGACAAACCAAATGAGCTAAGCATTCTTCACAGAATTGTTTCAAAAGTATATGTAGATTTAGCTCATTTGTCCCTTTGCCATTTGAACTTACATCCTATGTGCAGGGCAATTCTTCATGGTTTTCAGCTTCAGCTATAATTGTGAAATGAACTTTCATATATGCCAAGGTGGATTACAATGCCTATCAGGCATTTATTTTTGGATGCATACAATGGATATTTGCCAGAGACCTGAAATCTACTTAACACAAGGTATCTGTGACATCCTTTAAATATGCTGATTTAACACTTGACAAAATCGATGATCACCTGTCTGCTAGGGCTTAAATAAGAAAAACAATGGGGTTGCATGTAAGATAGAAAAGAGGGGAGAAAAGAAATTAAATCTTCTGTTGTCTTGCAACAAGTCTTAATGTTATTTCCCTGCTTATGAAACACCTGTAATCTAACACATAAGATACTCTGTTCATAGGTCATCCAGCCAAAATTAATTACTATATTTCCACAGGAAAATTCATATGGGTTCAATCAAACTTTCTGCTTTAGGAACTACAAAATATTTTCAACTTGAGATATGAAATTTTGGGACAGATCACTAGGAACCTGGCAATTTTTTTTCATATATTAGCTAAAGACAGTGTCTAGTGCATCTTCAGAGAGTAAGAATATCAAATAACCAAGTTCAGTTGCTGCACCCTTCAAAAAGACTGCTCTTTTTGTTCTCTGTGTTTCAGTACTTTGAATTACATGTTCTTTCTAGAGTTATTACTCTTATATTTAATAAACAAATTTTTTCAGTTTAAAGAATTATTGTTAATGTATTTAATATTAGTGAAACTGTTTCATCAGATATTGCTATACAACTATATAGTAATATAAATTATATATTCTTTAGATATTAATGTATCTATAGCTCGGAAAAAATAACATTATTTCATCTGCATATAGAGTCACCATATCCTCAATATAATTACAGGAAAATATTTGAAAGTAAATGTAAAATACCAAGTTTGGAAAAAATATTTTCCCAATTATGTCTCTAAATCTTTTTGCAATCTTGAGGTAGTATAACTTGGTTGCTGTTTCTAAAGGATGCAAAGCGTAATAAATTTAATCTTTAAAGATGCTAGGTATAAAACAATGCAAATAATTCCAACAAAATAAAAATCTATAATTGCGTTGATCACAGCCATGCTTTCTCATGAAATGTGTGCACACATTTACACAATAAAATTTTGCTCTCGTGTAGAAAAAGTATATGTGCATGCATCCACTTTGTTAATGCCTGTCACTGGAGGATTAACTTAAAGACCTACTAGTACATTCCTCTGAATTACGCCTTTAAAAGACTGGAAAAGCTCTTGGAATGATGCTATTTACCCAAATCAGCAATGAATGAACTATTTTGGTCAAAAAGTTACTTCAATCAAATCTTTTAATGGTTTTTTTGTCAGTTCTTATTTATCAACAGCCTGATAGTTTATACAAATGAAAGTTTAATGTAAAATTTGTAACTGCACAAGTTACAAATACATAACTGCACAAGTAATCACAAGTAATCACATATTCTGAAAAGTACAGCCTAATTCTTGCTCAGGTTTCTACTGCAATTTTTTATGTTTCTTTTCTTGATTCCTATATAAAGTAACAGGACCCAAAGGGCTGCATCCATATCTGCTTAAGGAACTGTCCCTAGTCCCATGGCTTAATCTTAAAGGTTGTCACAAAGAAAGTTTTTTTCTGGTTTAAAATTTATTTCATGCCCTATAATTATTATGAGTCTGAATTTTGTTTGTTATGGCAGTGGAAACAAAATAAAATTAATCCAGTATTTCTCACTAGCTTCTAGAGACACTCTTAAAAAACCTCATGTTTTAATGAAGTATTAAGCATACTTTATAAATTCCTAGCAATACTGAATAATGATATTTTAGCACATCCTAATGTATAGGCACCTTTTTCACCCCACATTTCAATAAAGGATAGGACATTTTTAAATTGAATAGTAAGTCATGATTTGAAAAATAGAAGTTTAAGAAAATGTGAGACTTCAAGAACGTTTTCAGCTAATGGCTTTGAAACATCATCCACCTTTAATTAAATAAAATACTTTTTCACCACATGTCTTCCTAATGAAAGTCCCTTTACATCCACAGGTCTCCTCTCATGGTGTCTAACAATATTGAAGAGGGAAAAACTTCTAAGCATTAATACATAACCTCCATAATCTAGAAACCTTGGAGTATACGTGATGCTTGGGGAACTCAGAGAACAAAGCCATCTGTCAAAAGAACATATGCTGTTATTGATTATGAAGGTTAACTATCATCAGTGGGAGAAATACCAAATCTTTAGACATTCACAGCAAGTTTTTCTGTTAATTTCAAGGAAAACTAGAAGTTATATTGTGTTTCCTAAGAGGAATCTGTAAAACTTCAATGTGAAATTATATAACTTCCTAAGAAAAGCCAAAAGACTGAGAATAATAAATTACACAACTTCAAGATTATCAGTATCATTCATCTTAATGCAGAATGGGAAGGTATAGAATAGGGGATATGCATTTTTTTCCAGGCTGCTGTATACTAGACCTGTGCACGGTTTGTGTACTTTTTAAGAAAACAATTTAGCTTTAAAAGACTTTCTGCTCTGCTGGTAGGCTATATACTTGGGAGTACTCCTTAATGAGTGTAGATTTATCACAGAATTATATCCAAAACTGTGTAAGCCATATCCTGATTTTCTATAATCTCCATGCACCACCCCAAATCTGAGAATTCATGAATTTGAGTTCAATATCATTAACCCCCTTCATCTATTCATGCTCACATACAGACTACCACTGATCAGTTATTAACTTGGTTCCTTAACAGGAAAAAATGTAGAGCTGTGTAACAGCCAATCTTGTAAAACTTGAAGGAAGACAGATTGGGGCTAGTTGCTCAACTTCCTTGTCTGCATTTGTATTGATTGTGTTCTGATCAGTGCAATTTATTCTCTCTTTAAAAACACATTTCACAAAGTTGAGGCTGCGATATTACATACAAATTTTCAGTAATAATTGCATTCCAGAGCTGTACTTTGCATAAATATGGAATAACTTAGATTGAGAGAGACAACTCCCTGGACAGAGTAATGTCAATGTAAATGAGATTGCTTAGAGCTCTGCCCATCTTTCAAGTGATGGCAACTGTATAAACCCCCCTGAGCAGCCTCTTTCACTTTTTCACAACTGTCACTATAATTTTTGCTTGTTTATTTTTATATCTATTTGAAATTGTTCTTGCTGCAACTTGTTTCCTGTGGTACATCACCCTTTCACTGTGCACCTCTTAGAAGTTTGATTTTTTTTCTTTCTTCCTACTCAGTGGGATCTGAAGAAAAGCAATTGTCTTTTCTGAGGACAGGGCATGGGAATTAGGTGTCTTCTTCAGGATGAATAAACTCAGAGTTCTCAATGTCCCCACTCAGGCCTTCAGCCACATTTGTGGCATCTCGTTAAACTTTTTCAGTTTGCAAATGCTTTTCTCATATCTGGGTGCTTCTGAGTGTGTCAGTACCAGGCACTTCTGCAGGTGAAGTCTTATGAGTGGAGAATAGTGAAGAGTAATTACTTCCTTGCACCCACTGATTACTTCTAAGTGGATGCTGTGCTCTCCCTGATTGAGCCCACTTTGGAGCTGGCCTTCCCCAAAACAAGGGTGTGCTGCTGACTCTCATTCAGCTTGGTTTCCATCAGGACCCCATCTCTATTTCTGCAAAGCTTCTTTCAGGTATTGCTGGGTAATCTCCATTTCACTGCTATTGCGAAAGATATCAAGACTGATGTCTGTTCATAAACTAAGTGGAAGTTAACTGTAATTTACAAAAAAAAAATTGTAAGGGAAATAGGCTTATCCTAGGTGAAGAAATAGATTAATATTTTTGTGAAGAGACAAAATGATATTTCACGTGGATCAAATTGTCCTTTTTGAGTATAAAGAAATCTTGATTTGTTCTATGAAACTACTTGGAGAAATTAATACATATGGAGAAAAAGCATGACACAACTAGAAAACTGACATATTGGAGGAGCAGCCAGAAAAACAATATTATAAATTAAAGAGATAAGACATAAAATGATGAAGAGTTAAAAGAAATTGAACAAGAATAAAAATGTAAGAGTTAAGTCTGAAAGCAGAATACAAAACAGTAAATTGACAAAACAGAAATTCAGTAGAGGAGCAAACAATAAGCAAAAAATGCAAAGTAGCAGAAGAACATGGGAGTGGAAATATGCCTCAGGCCTTGTGTGATGAGATAAAACAGATGACTGGAAGACCTGAACTGAAGATGCTGGCAGTGAGAGACAAGTGTTGACAAATTACTACAGATAGGAAATGAATAAGTGACAGAAAGAAGATTTTGAAAGGCTGTACAATGTGCAATTACAGCAGCTGAAATAAGCCTGGAGAACATTCTCTCTGGAGAGGCATACCTCAAGTAAATGAAGAAAAGTAAATCTCAGAATTCTTGCGAGAAAAAAGTAAAAATATCAGTACAAAGCTTGACAAGTATGAATGCAGGAAGGGGAAATAATGTGGACTAAAAAATATGAGACTTCCATTATCTTGCAAGAAAATATGATAAATACAACAATTACATCATCCACAAGATATTTAACATCAATTCCATAAAAGAGCAAGCATTAGCAAATGAGAAAACTCATCTACAAGAAGGGTGAGAAGAACAAGAGAAAGACATATTGAGCATTAACTTATTCATTCTACTGGCATTTAAAAGGATGCTGAAGATGTGAATGACAACGTATGTCTCAGCGATTTTTCCAGAGGAATGAGTAATATGGATCAGATTCTTGTGATAATAGAGATTCTGGAAAATATCATCTCTTAGATAACACACTAAAGTAACTTCACAGGACTCAAATAGACCTTAGATTACATTTCAAATTATAGAACATTAAACTTAAAAATGAATGTCATTTTCAAATGGATAAGCTTGTTGACACAATGTCTTTAGAGAATTAGTGACAGCAGTAAGAGCAGATGAGAAACTGACCAGATTATTACAGGCTAACAGGGCAGACAATCAAAGGTGCTATCAGATTTGTTCATTTTAGTGATTAAAAGTGGACAAAGCTTTTGTACTAGGACCTAAAATTGATTTTATGTGAGAAGTAAGTGAGACAACCCAAGGGGAAAAAAATGATCATAGAATCGTGGCCCATAGAATCATGTAAATAGTTCAACAACTATTTACAGAGAATTATTAAGACATACTCATTATTCCCTGGAAGAAATTACTGGAAATCCAGTGCTGAATTAAAACGAGCGGAACCAATACTAAAAGTCAGATTTGTTGAAGTACTCAAGAGGAAGATGTCCTCTTTTATTTTTCTTGGAAATCAAACATCAGTAAAATGTCAGACAAGTCTGAATTGAGCAAGTTTCCTAAAGATGAAGAAAATTCTTTTAAACTTTCAGCATTTACTACTACAGAGAAACTTTCCATCAATCACAGCAACAGCAAAACTGCAAGAACAAATTTCACTTTTTGCATTTTAAGTTATTTAATATAAAATCCTCACTTATTGTATGGTTAATGCAAGCTTGTTTGAATACATGTTGTTTATACTTTTAAGTACATTTTTTCTACAATAATAAACTCAACAAAATTTGACAAAAAAATCCTGCCATAAAGACAAACAGGAAACAACACGTTTGAACAGTTTAACCCACAAAACACAATGCACATCCTTTCAGAGCTAAAAGAAATTGAAATTCTAACTTCTTATGATGGAAAGCTTATTATTTAATATATTAATCTTCCATGAAAACTTTTATGTATTCAGTACTTCAATCTCTTCTGGAAAATACCCAGATCAGGACTAAAGAGATAGCGGTCTTGCACAGACTTCATTGGAAAGAGGTTTTAAAGTTGGTTTTATTTTGCTTTCTTCTCTGCTGCTGTTGTCATTTAGCCTACTAGTACCATAGTATTGTAGTTGTAGTAGTTTAGCAGAATCAGATGATTTCTACAGTCATGGAATGTCTTTTAGCTATGCCGGTCCTCTAGAGTTCTGAAATGGTCCCTTCTCCAAACACTACCTAGGGCTCCATCAGAAATCCTCTGTGTGTGTAAAAAGCAGACTGGCTACTTCAGATCAGAGCAACATGTTTCACATCACTGAAAAAGGTATTTTGCACATTTCTCTTTTCTTTCCTGATCTTTATCCTCCACTGAAGATGTAATTGTTTTTTAAATAGGCCAAAACCTGAAAACATCCTGAATTCTTGAAGATGAGTCAGAATTCTTTTTTCCTCTGGGCCTCTTTGGCCTATTACTGACTCTAACTGTTGTAGCATTCACAGTAATCCCATTCTTAAGAACATACTCTACGGTTTTGAGGTACACCTACATTCATTCTTTTCCATACTGCCATGCCTGTAACACAACTTACCCTTTTACCTTTGTTGACAAAGCTCTGTCACCTCAGCAGGAAAAGGGAAGAAAATATGATGAAAAAACTTGAGAATAAAAATCAATTCCCATCATAGGCAAAACAAACCTGACTTGATGGAAATTAATTTATTGCCAATTAATAACAGAGTAGGATAATAAGAAATAAAACAAAACTGAAAACACCTTCCTCATCCCCCTTCTTCTTCCCCCTCTCAATTGTACTGATAAATTTTCTACCTCCTCCTGCCTTTAGTTGTGCAGGATGAATGAGGAATGTGGGTTGGAGTCACTTCATAACACTGTGCCACTACTGCTCCTTCCTTCTCACTTTTTTCTCCTGCTCTAGTGTGGGACCCCTACCATAAAATACTTCACAAAATTCTCCCATGTGGGTCCTTTCCACAGGCTGCAATTCTTCAAGACTTGTTCTGGGATGGATTCCCCACAGGCTATAGTTCTTGCCGGGAAACTTGATCCTGTGTGTACTCATCAGAAGCTTCAGTTCCTGCCAGGAGCAGGCTCCAGCATGGGCTGTTCTTGGCATGCAGATTCTTAGGGCACATTCACCTGCCCTGGTGTGGGCTCCTCCCTGGGCTGCAGGTGGATCTGTGCTCTACTCTGGTCTTCCAGGAGTTACAGGGGCACAGCTGCTTCACCATGGTCTGCACCAGGGGCTGCAGGGGAATCTCTGCTCTGACACCTGGAGCACCTCCTGCCCCTCCTTGTTTGCTGACCTTGGTATCTGCAGAGTTGTTCCTGCCACATTTTCTCAGTCCTCTCTCACACAGCTGCTGCACAGCAGGTTTTACCCTTTCTGAAATATGTTATCACAGAGGCCCCACCAGGATTGCTGATGGGTTTGGCTTTGACAAATTAAGGGCCTGTCTTGAAATCAGCTCTCTTGGACACAGGGGAAGCTCCTGGTGTCTTTTTACAGAAGCCATGGCTTAAGCCTCCATTTTGCTAGTAAAACATTGCTACACAAACCAAATGCAGTAAGAAATTAAAATTCTTTATGTAATATGTACTGGATGTTTGCTAAAAGGATGTGGCTGGGTGGCAGAGAGATTTCCTGCTTCCAAAATGCTGGCTGGTGCAGTCTAGTTCAGACAGAACATTTTGTAAATAGAAAATGAAACCAGAGTTTCCAGAGGGATGTGGAGCAAAGAGATGCTAAAACTGGGGTAAGAAGGAAGTCTACAGCATTAATGAAAACTGGAAGAAACAGTGCATAAAAAATATACTGTCAGCCCTAACACAAAGAAGTCTTATACTTTGAATCTTTTGGCTCTTCGCACCTTTTTCTTTCTTGTTAAGCCCTCAGTTTCTTCTGCTGAGGTGCAGCTTAATTGGGTAAAGCCTTTGATCAACATACATAATGAAAAAATAAAAGATCCACGATTCTTGGCCCTGGACATTGTCACTCTGTAGTTGATGAAGGATAGCAGCAAAGGACACCTCGGGGTCTGCTGCTGTCATATAGAGCTGCCAGTAGTACACCAATCCACATTTCTTAGGATGCTTGGAAAACAGCCCTTACCTCGGTGGAGTGCTGAGGAGGGAAAGGGATAAAGAAAAATTTATAAAGTGCTATGTGGCTTCTTCTATACTTACTGTAAGAATTCACTCAATCTCAGTGACAATGAGGAGAGAAAGGAGAGATTGGTATTACTTGCAATATCTTCCCCTCTGCCTTTCCTTTTTCGATAGCTGTGTTCAATTCAGACCAGAGCTATATTTCATTTAACTGCTTTCATTATACCAGACCTACACAGGAAGCAGCCTGCAGTGAGCCTGGCCAGAGTGATTTACAGTTACAACACATCACCCTATAGGCTTAAAGTGCATAAAAAGCGAGTTTAGCAGCTCTCTGTGGGATGCAGGCAATACAGATTTCATGTTGTAACACAAGAGGAAGAGCAGATATAAACGTCTATACTTACTCTCTCCAAGCAGCCATGGAATCTCTAGCTGAAGGAGGATTAACTTCTTGTCAGGCATTATAATCTATAATGAAGAATATAATAACTGTATGGAGTTGGGTGTTTTTGTACAGTCCAAGAGGGATCTAGAAAGTTGGCCAAGAATCCAAAAGCTTTGAAATGGGAAACTAATTAAGGGCTGCAAGTACTTAACCAGTTAAAGGTTAAGAGAGCTGTGAGCTAAGTATGCAGATTTATGAGTTTGAGAGGGGCTAATAAATAATGACAAATAAAACATCATGATTAGACCATTTCTGCTTCTGATTAATGTAACTCCTTTTCCTGAATAAAATTTCACTGGACTCCCAATTCATGGGCCAAATGGACTGAAAAAAATGTATATAAGATTGAACAAAAGTTTTCTTCTAAGTGGGTACTTTTTATAAATGCAATTGAACAGTGGTTTTACAGAATTGCTTTTGATAAAGGGATCACTGCTTATTGTGGTTGGCTTAAGAATGGCACTTTAGCTTCATAACAAGGTTTATATTCAAGGTTTCAAACTTCATCTCATTTCATATAGGAGCTTTTGTTCTTAAGACAGAACTACCATGAAACACCATGTCTGGGTTATTTTTCTTAAGGTTGCTCACTTCCTTCTTTTTAGTGAGGTCCATCTGAATGTCCAAGTCTTGACAAATTATTTGGGGGCAGGGAGTGATGGGAGAAGTCAAAAAAGATTCTGCCATTTGTTTTAATGAAATAGAAAGTTAAAAAAAGAAAACATTCTGATTTAAATGCTTTGGTCTAATGCATTGTTCATTTACATTTTATTTGTGCATCAGAAAAAGGAACTTTTACTGCAAAAAAGGCAAGAGAATCCATACTCAGCTACTCACTTAGTGAGAAAGCACTACAAATATATTTACTTTTTGTGAAAAATCAATTGGGAGAGTGCATCACACTCTTTAACATTGATTTGGACACCAAGAATGTACCTAGATGCAATTATTTGATTTTTCTCTCACCTAAAATGAAATGGTTGTTCTAAAATGAAATGATTGCACCATTAGTGTTTGTTTCTTCATTAGTTTACCTTATCTAGTAACAAACAGAAGTACCTGAGAGTCAGTAAAAGTGCATTTTTTTATTATTGCACTTTCAAGCAAAATGTAGACTAGGAGTAGTAAATGCCTGCTGGTGCTAAGACTACATCAATAGTGTGAATAATCACAGCTGTTCTACTGATTTATTAGCTAATGAAAATATCAAATACTGAAATAGAACTGCGAAGAGATTTAGAGCTTTAAATGCTAGGTAAGTGCTAAATTATAAAGTGATCAATAAATTATATATATAATTTTTTTTT
>WEKY01052582.1:328-27178 GCA_013390045.1 Picathartes gymnocephalus | reverse complement strand
TTGTTGGTTTTGTTAAAGATTAAACTGTCGTTATAGGTACTGAATTATCCTTTTATATCAACACATGTAATGGCCATGTTACTTCACTGATAATAATTACAGAATTGACTCGCCTTTTTAGAGGTATTATAGTTCTTGGCTATTTGCAAAGCTCAAAATACAAATCTGTGTAATGCTTGACATTATGCAGTTTTTTAGATTTTTTTTAATTTTCTCTTGATTTGGTGGATTTTTTTTTTTTGATGCTGTAGTGTTGAATTCTTTTTGGTAGCTTGCCTGTGAGTTTTGACCATAGGTACAAAAAAATGTCCTAGAAAGCAAGATTGTCTCCCTCTTACCTGTTTGTGTGTCTTCCAACCCTCATAATTTTTTCAGGAACATGTATTGACATCAAATATGCCAAATTGTTATTAGCAGGACTGTTTTCACTTTAAGGAACATCACTGGTATGATGTTGGTTTGGTCTGATGGAGTTTGACACCACCTGCATTTTGGAAAGAAAAGGTCTCTTACCTAGAGTGAAATGATGCATGTGCATATCAAGGAAATGAGTCACCTGGTATTCTCTGTCAGAGAGAGGGGTTTGAAACCAGAGCAGCCTCCTGCACACATGTAGCAGGCTTTGACATGCACGGATTTAGCACATACGTGGAGGCAGTTCCCATATTGATTAGGTCAGAGTCTGTTCTAGACTTTGTAGTCTCAAATGGTCTCAGTGCCCAGAACTTGCTGATGTGCTCAGCATGATACCAAGTTGCTCTCTGAAGGATTTTCATGGATCTGGCACTTCAGATTGATAAATATAGGAAAATTGGATGGTTACTTCTAAAAAACTTTGCCCAAACTGGTGTGGTGTTGCATATGCGTGCCGAAATGGAGACTGTCTGTCAGAGGTGAAAAAAAGAGTCGGCTTGTTGAGGGAGGCAAGAGTTTGCCAGACTTCACTTGTGGTTCCCTGTTTGTGTGAACTGTGGAGCCCATGTTTCTTCTGGATTAAGCAGGTGGTGGTGCTGCTTAGCTCTGACCTGCACGTAGTTGATTGTCATGAGCTAAAGAAAAGTCCGTGAATGTTGTCTTCCCCTTTCTAAGAGTACACATGCTGTTGACACTTACAGATTTAGGAATTCAGCCACTTCTCCCAGCTACTGTGAAGAGGTGAGTTACTATTCTGGCTTTGCAGAATGCTTGCTCATCATATTTCAGGAGAAGTTCTTGTCCCTCACTATAAGCAATAGGTGGGCTTCCCCAGCCTTGACTATGATGCAAATCCAAATGTGGTTCCTTGAAAATTACATTTCTGTCTCAAAGATTTGTTCAGACCTCCCTCACCTCCCATTTTTTTCTGTCTTAAGAGCAAACAAAAATAAGTATTGTTGGTGTTAAGCTTTCTCTCCTATTTTTAGTCTTACTTACATGGTAGCAAGGAGACTTTCTGTTCAGTTGTTCATTGGGTTTTTTATGTTTCACGCTTTATGTTTGAAATAATAAAAATACTGGCAGTTATGGAAATCACCACGCTTTCAGTTTCAAAGGGAGGTTATCAAACTGTGGGACATGATTTATACATGGTTGTTAGGAGAAAAAAATAGCAAAGTAATCCATCAGGGGAGTTTGTCAGAATATGTTTTATGGTACAGAATGTTTAGGAAAAATTAAAATAAATAACTATGCTGTGATGTTTGTTTAGAGAATAAAAGTTAAATTCCTCTTTTGAGGGGTTTGTGATGTAATTTAATTTATAGGGAAGAAGGGGTTGGGTGTTGCTAAGCTACTTGCTTAATTTGACCTATAGAATTCCATTTTAAATGGAGTGATTGCCATGAAAATATTGTGAGAATTTCCAGTAATCTCATCTGCCAGTGGAAGGTAGCTTATTGTCCCTTCATGTGGTTTTGTGGGGGATATTGTTGTGACCTTTATAACTTTGCATTTGAAGACATTTTTTAGATTCTAGTTGTCTTTATTTTTTTTCCTACAAGAAAAAGGGAGAAGTATTAACATATAAAAGTACTGGTTGATGCAAAGTAAAATTTATCCTGTGCATTTCACAGATGTACACTGTTTTTCAAACAGTATTTTTCTGTAATACAATAATAGACTTGCCTTTCTAACCCTAGAAGAAGTTACAATTCAGATTTCAAAGCTGTGTTTTTGTGGTCTTCCAACATTACTTGCAAAAATATTTTTTTTTCCTCTAGTTCTCCATTTCAGGAGCCTTGCATTTGTATGAGCTTGTCCCACTCCTCCACAACATGTCTGGATTCAGGAAGAGGTGGAATTATATATATTGCCTTAGGACAAGGCATACTTCAGTGAAAGGCTGAAAGGTGTAGAGCTGAAGGGCAGTGAGCCTTCTGTACCACGTGCCCGTGGAATGGGGGGAGCTGAAGCCAGGCAAGGAGTTCAGCTGATTAGTCATAACTTACGCTTCTCCGATGTTGAGTGTTACATTGAAAGCTGTCTTGCAAAATTCAGGAATACAAAGAAGATGCAGCAATGTCCATGCACTGAGGTGCAAGTCAGTGCCAGCCCTTGCTGTTGCATCCCCTGCAGCATTGCAATCTCTCAGTTCAAGGTGGGCTAGAAGTACTTACTTGAAGTAGTCTTGTACCACTAAAAATAAGCCATAATCTGAGGATGAGATTCACCTATCTGAGCATCACCTTTTCAGATAAACTGCCCTGTATTAGTGGATTTTTAAGACATTAAGCAATTATTTTTGTTAAAAAAGGAAACTTAAGCAGTATTTAGTCTCATTTCAGTTATTATACAGGAGGAGGCTCTCAAGCACTCCGCAATGCTCCTGTGACTAATCTGTTCAAAGGTTTGTACAGTGTTGAATTTTCAGGATCAAAGTCATTTTGGCATGAACTGTGCACTTGAAAACTTACTGTCATCATTAAGGACAGATTACTTTATGGCTAACGCCCTGTCCACACTTAGCTCTTATTGCTACACTACTTACAACCCTAGTAGGCATTGTGTGCCTAGAGGAAACAGCTTCAGATTGCTTCTAAACACACAGTTTTAGGGATTTTTATTGAACTTTCAGGTTTGTAGATAATAGAAACAACCAATCCAGTGCTGAAAGTTCATTTGTTCCTGGAAAAGTGTATCTCAGGTCTAGAAGGATAAAAATGTATCAGTTTACAAAACTATCTTAATTTTTTTTGCATTGTACTATTTTCTGTAAAAAGTTTGTATGGACTGGTTAAAAATGGTTGCTTTAAATTTGTGCATTTGTTTCCAGCTTACATGCTGAGTGTATTTCTATGTCTCTATATAAAGATTATTTCTCTATTGCTCAAGATACATTTTAAATTTGTTAATTTTTGAAACTGATTTTTATTTTCTATAAGTAGAAATTATGAGGTATGTATGTAGTTTATATCTTAAAACAGCAGAAGTGGTCTCTGAGATGAATGTAGAGTTTTAAATTTCTTTGTTTAGTTATGTGGGTAAAGTATGTTCTGACCAATAGTTTCATAGTTTGGTTTTTGGGTTTTTTCCTGTGGTGTGGGTTTTTTGTTTTTGTTTTGTTTTTTTTTCAATTGAAGTAGCACAGAAGAGCTGTAAAATAACAGTTTTCTTCCCTTATGGATGTAACTCTAAAGACAGTCACAGCATTTAGGAAATATCCATTTTAATTGCCTCTGCAATCCGTGTTAACATCCTTACGTGAATGCATTGTGACATTTTAGTTTTTTTAATGTTTTACAGGAAATCTCTGCCATCCTTTATTGCTAAAAATGTCCTTGCTTTTGTTGTGAAAAGCATTTTAACCATACCTTGTGCTTTTTGTCTGAGAAGAATGAAGGATTGTATGTATTTAAAAGGCAGTTAAGTACCATTCTGGAGAAAAAGATATTTCTCATGCTTCCATCTTGTAATTGCTTATTAGTATCAACATGTACATTAGGCCTTTCCTAGATCATGACTGTATGCTTCTCATTTGTTGAATGCTTGATGTGAGATCTTGCAGCCTGATTTGCTGTTTCCTCCCTTCCTCTCCTCTACCTCCTCTCAAAGAGGGAGATGCTTAGGCTGGGAAGCCATGCTTATGTGTAGGCCGTATGTCATTAAAAAAATTGAAGAATACAATTCTAGCTGTCTTAAACTGTGTGCCCAGAGGAACTGATGTTTGGGCTCTGATCTTGATGCTGGGCTGGAGTTTGAGGATGAATATTTATCGTAGAATCATAGAATGGTTTGTGTTGCAAGGGACATTAAAGATCATCTAGTTCCAGCCCCCCTCCCAGGGGCAGGGACACTTTCTGCTAGACCAGGTTGCTCAAAACCCCATTCAACTTGGCCTTGAACACTTCCAGGAATAGACCATCCCACGACTTCTCTGGGCAACACCTTGTGAAGTGCTTTGATTGTTTTGATGAATGCTTTAGGGAAGCCACTGAAAAAATTATTTCTGCCTTTGGAGTTTGAGCCCTTTTCAGTATGAGAAGCCTATTGCCATTTCAGACCTTCCACTTTTAAGTAAAGGATTATGACTTAGTTATGGGAGCAACAATCTATGTGCATAAATTGACTTGAGAACTTTGAAAAACCAGAATGGAATCTTACTCTTGGTCTATTAAACAACAGCGGGTATATGCTGTAGGAGAATTGCCAGTGCTCTTTTTTAAAATAGATATATATTTTGAGGTGAGTTTAAAATTAAGGGCATCATAAGTATGGATTATAATCTGACTGTTTCGGATACTGATTTCTTGCTGTATATACCTTTGAATGCAGGATATTTTCCAAAATGTTTGTGTTGCTTGTTTAGAGGGACATGTCTGAAACTTCCTTAAAAGACATAAAACCTACTTAATAGAAATTCTTGTGTATCTCAAAGCAGAATAAAAAGTTCAGTGTTGAAAATGAATTGATGATTTTTAGGAGTTGAGAAGTTTTTTCTCTTCACAGTTTGGAAAGTAAATGAAAGACTGAGAGTTGGGCTTTTCATTGGTGATTTTAAGGAGTTCTCTGGTGTGGTATGCGATAGTACTTCTCCCAGGCTAAGGGGTTAGCCACAGTGTGTGCTACCTATCTTTTCCTGTTCTCCCGCACTATTTGGTGGAATATGATGCAAAAGAGGGGACAGTACAATGAGAGTGAGTTGTTTGCACATGAAAAATTTTGATTAGAGGCATGAGGACAATTTGTAATTTTGTGTTGGAAGCAGTAAGGAAGACATTGGGGTAATTTTGCTGGAGGTAGGCTGATTTATAGCACGGGAAGCGAGGGTCTGTTTTGTGTGTCACAGGTTGGCTCTCCATGGAACCTCCAAAAACTCAGGGATCTTGAATTACAAGGTGGGTTGCATTTATTTCTACATTTCTTAGCCACGTGTTTGGGAGTAGTCTGCACTTCCAGTACTGTTCCCTTTAGGAACAATGACATCCATATTCAGTAACTTATTCTAAAGCAAAAAATATTTTTAATGTTTTCTACTATTCTTTTGTTCTGCATGATCATCTGTATTTCCACGAGTCTTAAAATTCTGTCAAAATGAGAAAGGCTTTAATTACATTGGGGTCTTGTGTCTGTCTTCCATCATATTTGGAGAAGTAACTGACAGCAGATCCTCCTTTCCCCTGGAGAACGGGGCAAGTGGTGCTGTGTGCCTTTTGATCTGTGAACTCCCAGCTCTCACATAATGATGAGAAGCCTGGAATTTTGCTACAGTCATACAAGCTATTCCCCTCTTTCTCGTACCTCATTTTCCAAATGTGTTTCAGGGGTTGCTTATCTAGCTTGTTTTGTCCTTTTGCTTCTTTCCAAAAGTTCCTCTGTAAAATTAGTTCACTACATTAATAAGATAATTATGATCCAATATACCAGATTTCCCCTTTACTGCCTAAATCATATAACATTAATGAAATTAATTGCGTCTTGATATTTTTAGTTTGTCGTGCAGACAGCACAAGTTTAGTCCTGGAGGTAATCCTGTAGCAAGCTGGAATGGCTTCTTGTAGAGTAACAGCATGATTATTGATGCCAAATTTGAAGACAAAACTGGGATCTGGTATTAAAATGTGTGTGATTTCCACATACCTGAAATACATACTGAGCTACTGGTCATGATTCTTGGTTAAAATGTAAGGTTTTTTCATTAGCTTATGTGCAAACAGAACAGAGAGCAAGTGGACTAAACCCCAGACTTCAAAGAACAAATTCATACAGAGTAGCTAACTGTTGCCTTAATTAGATACAGCTTCAAAGTATATGCTAAAATTTTTCCACTACAGCTTTTTATCACTTCCACAAGTTCAGCATGCTCTATACAGATGCTTAATTTGTATGCTGGGCCCTGTGATAAAGCTATTTCTGTCGATGAGATTCCAAAATTGTAGGCACTGATGTCAATGCAGATGAGGTTAGCCTAATTTGGTCAAGAGAGGGCTATGCCATGCAAAATCTTCTTTACATGGGCACATAAAGGCCAGTGCCAAGACTGACAGGTGTCCAGTGGGTGGCAAGGAGGTTCAGAGATAAACATTCTTGTTGGTACTGCTACAATTCTTGCTTCTTTAAGAAACAATGTAATAATTATATGGCTGTTTTCAGCATCCCTAGAGGATAACTAAGTAAAATGGAAGTGGAATGTAATTTTACAAATGTAAAGGTTTTAAATGCAATTGAAACAACTTCTTTTTTATGCTTAATCCAATTTCTGTTTAAAGACTTGACAATGAAAGTAGCATCTTTTTACCTTCCAAAATGGCATATTAAATTCAGAGGTGTACTGCTGTGAAATCCCTGTAAGAAAAATTACTTAAAAGTGGTATAAATTGTAGGAGGTCTTGGAATGTTGTAAATGTGATAAAGTGCACACTCAGGTTGAATAATGAGGAGTGTGTACAAGGATATAGTACTTGAGAGAAGGCTGTAGAAGGATATTAGTTGTAGTTGAAGAGGTCCCTAAGTTTTCTCCTCTAACTTTCCACCTTTTTTTCTGTGTCAATGTGTCAGTGGTGAAATGGATCAAAAATGTATTAATCTATTAATAGAACACTTTTTTGTATCCCTGTTTCCATACCTCCTTCCATGCCTCCCCCTAACAGGATTGCAGTCATACATCGTTTTTTGCCTTGGAATTTTTTTTTTTATTAGTTTTGTGCATATAATTCTTCTGTTCATTTGTCAGCTACTTCTTTCATAGTACTGACCTATTAGAAAAAAAGCCAAACCAAACAAAAACAAATCCTCTTTCTTTATATTCTGGAAAATATTTCTTACACTGACATCTCTGTAATGGAAAGCTGAGCCTTTTCAGTGTATTTCAGTCTCAAACACAGTAGTCTTTTTCAGTTCAACACCTACAGACATGAGGTACAACACTACTGAAAAGCTCTCTCTGTTTCAGGGTCAGCTTTATCTGTAGCGGGTGAGAAGCTGAAATAAGTAGATTTGGGTCTTGACAAAAAGTGTTTGGATGCATGGATTGCTGGCACCCACATGCTGACAGAATATTAATGCAAGGCGATAACTACATCTTTACAGCTGTGTAAATGTCTGTAAAACAAGGTTTGTGTGAAAATACATTTATTAGGCTTCATTAGCAAGTTTTTAAAGCATTTGCTATAAGAAATCTGCATCTGCTACAGGTCAGAGAATGAGAATTTAGAAGTATGTAAAAAAGGAGTGTATTGGTAGCTCAATAAAATGAAAGGTGGGAAGCTGGCAATAATATATTATAGTCTGGAAAGTGAGGGAAGGTGTTGAAATGGCAGGTGTGTGGCATGGGGAATGGAGTTTTCAGCTTACTGTCTTACTAGAGCTTCTCCAAGTTTATGGGGTTCAGCTGAAATTGGTCTGCCTATCCAATACAGTTGAAATTGGTCAGTTTATCCTTAATTGAAAGACTAAAAGCGTTTTTGGGTATGGTGGGTAAGCAAATTCTGAAATAAATGTTTAGTGCAGATTCGTCTCTAGAATTTCCTCTAGGAAGAACATTTTAGCAGAAACTGTAAACTGCAATGGTTTGGGTTTGTATATGGTGTGTGTGTGGTTCTTCTTCGTTTTGTTGTTTGGTTTTTGGGGTTTTTTTGGGGGTTTTTCTTTGGGTTTTTTTTGGGTTTTTTCTGTTTCATTTGTTTGGGTTTTCTTTAAGCTTGAAATGTTAGGAGGTTTTTTTTGAGGTAAAAGAAGTCGAATGTAGTTGGTCAGTCTTTCCTGTATTTCTATTTCATATATTATGATACCACGTGTGACTTCTTAGTTTTGTGCTTTGCCTTTTTGTGATCTTTGTTTGACACCTTTTATTCTTCATAAACTCTGTGATGACTTTAATTATTGTTTTCATTTACTATCATATGATAAATTAAATACAGTGTTGATTTGTGAATTTGACAGCAAATGGTGTAACCAGTTTCAGTGTTTGTCCTCTGTAGTTCTTCAGTTACTTTAATGGAAATAAGAGAATGAAAGTCAGACTTTATTTATTTCAGATGTTCTGTTGCTGTCTCTGCTTAATTTGCGAAAGTGAATCTTCCAGCTTTCCCCTTGAAATTTAATGGTCTTTGACAATCTAATATTTTTGTGAAATGGCTTGCAAGGAACCAGAAACAAAGATGATTTTATTACTGCCTTTCTAATATTTAACATACTGTTGGAGCTTTAGCATATGCCAGTGTGCCTAGGGAACTGTGGAAATGTGTTAGATTTTGTTTTGGTTTTTTTTACCCTGTGGGAATTGTTAATTTTTTTTAAAATGAGATTTGAAAACTGAAAATACTTGCTTAAAGTAAATGGAAGCTATGTTGCCTGGGGAGTCTCAATAAGTGTGAATATCTTAATTTTGTGTAAACTGTTCTTTAAATGCTTCCTATAAAGTGAATTGAATTGTGTGTGAAGGGGTTAAAAGTAGCTGTTAGCAGTGCTGGATTAGGAAAAACTTGCTAGACAAGAACCAGGCAGGAGGATATTACTCTAGACTTAGAGAGAGGTGAGCCCTCTTAGCTGTGGGAGTACCCATCACTCACTCAAATAGAGGCTCTTAGTTGTTACCATAAATTACATTTTTTTCCTTTTTCTTTTCACGTGTGAATGAGAGAGAAGCCCGGGAAGCAAGTGAAAAGGAGCATCTCACATTGTACCCTGCCTGAGCCTTGCACTGCATCACACTCTTTGAGTTCATCTATAGAAATTCATACACAGAGCTGCTGTGTGGGGAGACCCTGAGTGCTTCCTGTGCTCCTCCTTTCCACACACACACTTCTGGAAGCTCTGAAGCTGCACAGATGAGCTAGCAGTGTTCACATAAGCATAAAAGTTGTTGGGAAAGCTTCTCTCCCAGGCAAAAATCTTAAGCCTTGAATTTAGAAGACAGACTTATTGTGTCCTTTGTCTTCTATTGATAATTTGTGAAGCATTGTAAGATACAACTTCTGTGACTTTAAGTTCTGTAATTTTCTTTTCTGGTTGTTGTGATGTGTTGACAGTTTTGCAGTGTCTTTCTGTGAGATTGTAAACTCAATGTTTTTTATTTAGATTCCATTTAAATATAGCACAGTAAGATGATCTTTCACTGTTCAAAGGATATGCTTTAGAAATAGAACGTATTTTTTTTATTCCAGAGTCTAAAACATTGATAGCTTTTCTTGTCACACATTTTCACTTACATAGCCGGGTTACTTGCAATATGTGAAGTATGTGGGAATTGAAATTACTCTTTATTTGCTTCCAGTATACCATTCAGTCTTGGCTGAAGGTGTATTTAGTAGTGAAACACAGTAACTCAGAGCAGCTAAAACTCAAGTTCTTGCATCTTGCCTTTAGAATACCTTTACTGAGTGGATAGCAGTCTTGAGGCCCTGATGGAACTTTGTCTTGTAACAATGGTACAGTTCTTTAACTCTTCAAAATCACAGGTGAAGGTATTTGTATTGAACTCTAAAATTGGCCCAGTTTCTTGCTGTGAATGAGCAGATGACAGTACCTGCCAACAGATGTGGACAGATACAGGCTGCTGTAGACCAGTCCTGGCTGAGCATCTGTACAACTGCTAATATGGTTCTCTGCCCAAGGTTATTAGACTCACTACATCCAATGGTTAAAAAATGAATATTTCCTACAAAGCAAATGACAAATACATGTGTGTCAACTTTGTCCTAACTTTTTCATGCTTTTTTGGTTTGATTCTTTAAAGAGGCTTTGAAAAAAGTGGAGTACAACTTCTGTCTGAAATCTCTTCTCTGGAGAGAAGCAGAAATCTTAGTTCTGTGAATTTAAACAAGGGCCTAAAATGCCATAGTTAGTAAATGTCCTTTGAAAGTGTGTGTGTGAATAAATCAGAGAAAGAATACTGTATTGTAGAACTTCAGTTAATCTTCTGGTTATTTGTTTTACCTAAAACAGTAAATTTCAGAGTTTCTGCATTTAAATTATCTAAATTGGACTGCTTGTCTATAAAATATAGACTATCTCTTACCCCATTTAGAAATAAAAGACACACAGCATGATCCTGGTGGTTTTCTGTTGCTATGTTGCAGTAGCAATAGAAAACTTGCAGAATGGGTGATGGTACAGAAATGCAAGTTGTTGTCTTCTTTCATTCATTGGGGTTGGATCTTTTCTAAGGGGATTTTCTTTCTTTTTCTATCTTACTGAGGGCTGAAATGGAAGATTTCTAAAGCTGAAAAGTGATCTTTAAGTGTATAATTTCTGCCTTCTGGATTGGTAGCTGTCCTTGACTTTCAAAGTTCATGTTTTGGAGTTCTCAGCCCTTGATTTAAGATCAACCAGCCTTTTGAGTTTAGTTGTAATGAGTTAGGTAGTTACAATGGTGATTTATGTGTGGTCGTGGTTGTGAAGGTGAATTTTGCTAACTTTCTTAGATTTTCATGTTTGTTTATGGCTTGCTAGCTGATATGTAGCTCTGTTGATGAGCCACTGTCCCTGGAATTATTTAAAAGATATGTAGATGTGGCATTTAGGGACATGATTTAGTGGTAGACATGGCAATGCTGAGTTAACGGTTGGACTTGATGATATTAAAGGTCTTTTCCAACCTAAATGATTCTATGATTTTGTTAATAAACAGCTAGAATAGTTGGAATCTTGTACCTAGCTGCAACTTAGACTAACATGGCAAATCTTTTAAATAAGAATCTGAATTGAACGTAAAATGCTTAGATAACATTTTAAATTAGGATGTAAATAGAAGTAGCATTTGTAAAAGTTGGTCGTTGTGTAGGCACTATGAAATTCTAGAAGTTCTGCTCTCAATATCTATAAAAATAATGGTGCATTTTCTTCTTTTTTTACCTTGAGTGCAGTGTTTAGTGGTTGGGTTGGGCTGCAGCAGTAGCTACCCACACTTGTTACAAGAATACTCGTAGATTACTATTTAATTATTCTTTTTTAGTGAAGTCTGCTGGAGAGAGAGATCACACATGATATGTAATGAGACAGAGAGAAAAGCAAAGAAAAGATGGAAATGAGTTGTGGTTTTTTTCCACTGTGTGCTGATGAATTTGTAAATGATAGGCTTATTCCTCTACTGTCATTACATGCTGTGAATACAGTAAAGTTCCCTGACTGGTCCACAGCAAGTATAGGTCAGTCAGGAGTGTACCCTAGAAATCAGTGTGCCACAAGCCTCTGTTCTGGAAGGGTGTGTTTGAAGGGCAAGGGGGACTCCATGGAGATTTCTTTTCTGGGCCAGGTGTACAAGTGCATGCACATGAAATTGGGTCATTCTGGCAAGTAGGAGTGATTAGCAACAGTCCCCAAACTTTAGCATAAAAACTCAGGTGGTGATGGAGATCTGTGGAGCCCTGCTGTATTTATAACAGCATCATTTGAGACCCAGTAGTGTCTCTGAAATGTGGTGTTTTTTCTTAAACTCTGGATTTCTTGTAGGTGTTACTGAAATGCGTTTTTTTTTTGGGAGAGGGGAGAAGGGATGGTGAAGCATTTAAAGACACTTCAGCACAAACAGTAGTTACTAAGCTTTGTAAGGCAACCCTGAGTCATTCCTCAGGGCTGATGAACTTCAGGAAAATAAACAAAAATAGCAAAGTATTGGAACAGGTGGGTATATAGAAATATACAAGTAAAATTGGGATCCCATACTTGGTACTTCAAATAACATGGAACATAATAGGAAATAATGGGTTTCCACATGGAGCCTTGCATATCTCTAGGAGTGTATATGGAAATAATTGGAGCCTTACAAATCACCATGGTATACTAATGGGGAGCTACTTTGAATGGGTAGGAGCTGGTCCCATATGATGCCTGTTTCCCAATGATATCTTTAGCAAATTCCTTAGTGGAATTTTTGTAACAACTGTTGCAAGACCGCAACTGCTTTCTGCTGTATTGATAATGCATGCTTGTGTTATCAGGAATAGCACAGAGAGGTTTTTTCAGTAAATGCAAAATTGTAGTAAAACATGCCTTTGACTGCTTAGATGCATCTAAAATGCTGCATATCATCAAGTCTACATTGAAGTCATTGGGATATTTGTGTTTCTTTGGAAGTGGTGAGAGACAGCAATTGCACTTGTACATGTGAGCTGATGGGAAGGAGAGAGGAATAGGTAACGACTTGTATGTGAATGTTAGGTACTGTAAATCTTGCCTTACCAAGCATGGTATCTCTGCAGATGTCAAGAAAATGGATTTTGGAAAAAATTAAAAAGAATCTGTTGGAAAGCAGTAGAGAAAAAGAGAAGAAAGAAAATGAAACAGCATTAGCAACTCCCCCAGTTTTAAAGAAATACAATGCAATGTATGATAGCTGTTCTTTTTGGTGTGCTTCTTAGTTTCAAGATGAAGCTGAGACTGATGGTGATGTCCACAGCTCAAGGGTCCCTGCAACCCTGGAGCTGAGGCAGTGTAACAGGTAGTATGTTAGCACAGAGGGAATTTAGTATTGCCTCATTTTTATGTAGCCTTCTACCTGCGAGTTTACCATACTTACTCATGACCTTCCACATATTTGTAAAGCGTAATTTCTTTCACTTTCACCTTGGAATTGTTAGTGGGGTAATTCAAAGCAGCACTTTCCCCAGAAGAAGCACTTCAGTTTCTGTGTTGATTTCATAAACTTCTCATACAAACCAGTGAGCTTTCTGATCTCACTCTGTCTCCAAATTCAGAATCATATTGCCACAATAATATTTTCATTTCCAAGCCGTAATTAAGACAGATTTTAGTGTAGTGGTGTTTAACAGGTGGGCAAATATTTTTTTCTGTGTTCTCATATTAAACTTATGCATGAGACAGTTTTAAGAAAACTTTCAATAAGATGAGGCTTCTTAATTAAACCGCTTGATGGTGGAAGACAAAAGAGGAAATAGCACTGTTTTCTAAGATAATGTTGTATTTCTGAAATTGTTGGAAGAAAGTCTTGCTCCATGCACCTGGGACAAGACCATGCACACACTCCAGGAACATCTTCATGTTTTTGAGACAGGAAAACAGCAAGACTTGTCGCGGATTGATAATAGTGATGACGAAGGGGCATGCTTGACATTTCAAAGAATATAAGGCTATTTATGCTGGAGTTTTATTCAGAGGAGAGTTCAGTCTTGAAGCAAATCACCTCATTGTTCCTGTTTGCTCTGCCCATTTTGTTGTTTTCCGGAGTGGTTTTGGTACGTGCTAACCAGGCTTCTTCCAAAAGAAACTAAATCCTTTCACTCATTGTGTGCATCAAATGTACCATTACCCTCAATAGGATTGTAGAGGTTTGATCAGTTACTGGGTCATTTTTTGGCAGCTTTGAACCTCCTGTGCTAGGGTCTGGTTCAGGAAGTTGGAGTGAATATGGCCTGCAAAAAAAATTAAAACTCTTGGGCTTCTTATAGTATAGATGTTAGGATTTGAGCGGCAGCTGTGTTTTAATCTGCTCTGGTTGTGCCAAATTGTAATGCAAATATAGCATGATGCCATTTATTGTTTGTTTTTTTAAAGAAACATCAGACTGGTGGTGATTAACTTGTCGATTGTTTGGAGGTGGTAATGTTTTTAAATCTGTCTCTGTGACAGTTTGTATTTTGGATGGAACTTGACAGACCTTTAGATAAGTGCTGCATTCATTAAGTGAGGTACCAAAAAGCGCATTCTGAATGTTCTTGCCTTTGGTTTTGATCTGACTGTTTTTCCGGGGCGTGGGGACAGGGCAGAAGATAAATGTTTGGAATGTAATGATTCTGTAGGGATTCACAGGCTGTGCTGAGACCATAATTATAACTTAAAAGACAGCATAAATATTTGGATTCATAATATAAAATAACAAAGAGCCCTATCCCACTTAACAAATCTTCTCCTTAATTCAGTAAACATCCAGTGTGGTAGGTGTCCCTTTTTCCTGTGGAGGGGAGGAAATTAGTTTCTCAGTGTTAAAACGACTCCTTTGGTGATCTGTGCTAACATTCGTGTTTTGTTCACATACTGGAATTTTGAATTTACTTTTCTTTTGGAAAAAAGAAGTAGAAGGAGCAGACTCTTCATATAATTTTGCTTTCAGTTATTTGGCTTCATCCTTTTGAACTCCTCATTATCCTACACTGTTCCTTCTTCTCCCCCACTGTAGCTCCTTTTTTCCCAAAGTTTTTGAGATTTCCTTGTATTTCTGAACTGAAACCCTTTTGTCAGCTTAAAATGGCATAAATTAGAATGAATCTGAAAGCTGTGCCAAGCATGTAGGACCACTTCGCTGCATAATCAGTATTCTTTGAGGAAGTTAGACTGCTTTCCAACCCTGGGAAGGGCTAGGGAGGCTGTAGCCAGGTTCAATCCTTGGAGCAATACATGAAAGCTACATGCCACTTCAGGCATGAGTGTGAATGGCTAGAAAGACGGTGTGAAGGATGGCCTGGTATTTAGTGGACAAAAGAAGTTGTTAGACTATGACAATTGGTTTGAACAATTGTACATATTCAGTGTATTAACTTTCATTGACATTATTTATAGTACGTTGCTATAAAAGCAATTTTGAAATATGTTTTGAAGTTCAGTTCGCAACAGTTCTCCAGGTGGCAGAGATAAAAGGAACTTGTGAATATCACAAGTGGTCGAATCTCCTGGAAACAAGCTCTTCATACCATTTGAAGGCAATGCAGTATCCTGACTTAGCTAGGGTGTTTTGACTACTGGAGTTTGATCCTCTTGTCTGGCACACTTTGCTGTATTTAAATATGATGAAAGGATGTAATCGTCATTTTCCATTTCCTGTAGCATTTCTATAGGGTTTAGTAAGGTTTTACTAATTGCCATGTCCTCTGGTTGTAAAACTGTCTTCTTGTGTCCAGCGTCGGCAGCAAGAGGAGCGGGGCAGAGCACATTGCAGGGGCTGTCAGGTGACAGCTGCCGCCTGCCTTGTGCCTCACTGCTGTGCCCTGCTGCTTTCAGCACTGGCGGCCATCGGGGGGAGATTATGCTTCAGGTATTTGGGGTGATCCAATGGGAATTGCATTGATCTGGTGTTTAGCTCTGAGCCTTATCAAATGGATTACTTCTAAGGTAGGCCGTTTTTTAAATCCGTTTAGACTCACTGGGTCTATAAGTAGTCTGAAAGAAAACAAGTCATTAAGAACTTTGAGTGCTTATTTTTCCTTTTAAAATCTGATCTGTTTGGGAACATTCGCCATTTAAGACTGTGTTTTCTAAGTGTTCATACATGATTTTGTAGCTCTTGACTTTTGCTTGCCTTGAACTGGGAGGAAGTGTGTTTGTAGCAGTGCTAGTTAGGAGACAGGGAAAAAAGGGATCTGACATGGCTTCTGAGTGGCAGGAGTTGGCTTGCCTCTGTTACTAACAGATTTTCAGTTTTATAGCACTTTAAAGCCTTTGTGAAAATAAGGAAAAACAATTTTAAACATAGTGAGAATAATACAAATTAGTGTATTTTGCTTCCTGGACAGGATATCCTTTTTGTATTGTTGATTTCAGAGTTGCAGGAGTGGAAATACCAGTTTTGTTTGCTTATGTGAAATATCTACTTTACTTACTTTGTAACCTTTCCATTTGAAATCCCTGTGTTTTGAAAAATGCATGCTAATGTTAGGATTAAGTTTTTACTTTCGAAAGAATGTAAGTATCCCCATAATGGGTATTTGTGCTTGTAAATATAAGTGAGATTTGGTGTATGGAGATGAGACCAGACTCTTCTCAGCATAGCTCACTGCATAATGTGGAATTAATTCCAAGAGGAGAAATAAATTTAAGTGTGGGATTACGAAGAAGAGCCAGAGTCATTGGAGAGAATGAAGGAAACTGAAAAAAAATAGAGTTCTGGCATTTATAGATAGATATTTTTTGTTGTTGTTATTGTTACTGGTACACACTTCTAAAATGTTTGTACAATTAACAGGAGAATCTGAACAAGCATGAATTTGAGTTTGTTGTGAAAACAAGCTTTGCCAGGCATCCATGCCTGTGCTCTTCAGTAATTGCCAGTAACATGTTTCTAAATTTATTAAAAGCAAAAATGGTCAGGCTTAGTTGCTAGCACTTGTGGCAACTTTTGTCACATCAAGAAAAAGACCGGGATACACAATGGCTGTTCGCTTGTGACTGAAGGCAGATTCTAAACACCAGAGTTATACAGCCTGTGTGCTAGACCAGTACATCATCCACATTTTACTGGTATGTTGTTGAACTGCTGGCTTTCTGGAACTTGTCATAAAAAGCATGTTCAAGGGTTAAATCTAATCCAATTTGGTCAGAGATTGTTTTAAGGTGGGGAAAAATAGGAATTCCAGGTAGCTGACATAATACAGTTAGACATAAAATTCCCTGCTATTTATGACTGTATTTTTACATGTGCTAATTGTTGTTTCTTTTAAAGAATCAGTGTTTTTGTGTTCATCCAATTACCCATTTGCCGTTGCCATTGAGTCTTTCTGCTACTCTGATTTAGTTTCTAAAAGCAATAACCCTGTGCATTACTGTCCTCACTTAAATCAATTGCTTGTGGGTTTTTTTGGCTATACATTCTTTCTGATCGATTTTAAAACTTTTGTATAGTTTTGTTAAGTCTTGATATTTTTTTTTTTATGTTAATAAAGCTTTGGATAAATCTTATGCCACATAATATACATCTGAGGTATAAAAAATAGCTTACAGATGCTTGTTAGATATATGTATCACTAGCATTGATGACTATCATTGAAACGATAGGTAAGTTTGAAAATGGCTGCCATCTGTCTTGGGAGATGATCATATGAAATAGCTTTATATGGAAGAAAATATTAAAATTACCACATTTGGATATTTGAAGGAAAGGTGTGGTTCTTATTGCTGATTAAATCTCAGGAAGGCAATACTAGCTATATTTTCTTACTGCTGGTTTGATAAACTTTCAAAGTACTTCTTTGAACTCCAGTGAAATTTTTAAATAATAGTAGTAGTAGGACCATTTTGCGGTGGCTTACCTGAGTTCAATGTCAATTTACGTGCTTGTAAAGAACATTTCTTTGTGCTTTAGTGAGTTAAAAACTTGATGGTGCCTTTTGGAAAACTGTGGATCTTATGTTAGCATGAAACTTTTAAATGCTTGAAATAAGTCTAAGTTACATGACAGTCTTCCTTTTGAAATCTAATAACAGCTGGAGAAATAAGGTCTTAACTAGCTCGTCATTCTCAAGACTTCTAGTTCATAAACTGTCTTATGATCTTAAATGCTTTCCAAGTGTGCATAACCAGTACCTTGCAGTTGCCATGGTATAACAACTTCTCACACTTGTCTTCAGAGCAGTTGAGACTAATGCTCTGATAGTTGAGCAAAGAGCTTGGACTGAAAAGTCAAGTAGGTAAAAACACCTGCCTGGCTATGTTGTTCTCTGTCCTCTGTCTTTTCTTTCCCAGCTTCTGGAATAAACAGCTGAGTGGCAAAATGAGGGTTGTGTAGTCCATCAAAAAGCATGGATGGTTCTTTCTGATGGGTGCTACTGAATTTTGAAGGCCAACAGCTCTAGCAGGTTTTGTTACAGAATGAGACCAGCAGCTGTTTTGCTTGACAGTCCGCAAGCTGGCCCTTGCCAAAAGGAAGAAGTGTTCAGCAGTAGTGCTGGTGCTCTGCTCTCAACAAGGTTGGGAAGTCCATGTGATAAAACTGATACATCAATGGAAACATTTCTGTTTGACACAAACAGCAGCAGGTGCTCGGTTTCCAAGTGGTACACGCAAATGCTTGTACTCCCAAGCATCACTGAAGCGGTTTCCCTTTGAAGATGTATCTGTGTGCTATTTTGGCACGTTGTTCCCATTGCGTGGCCTTTAATAACTTTCTGTACTCTGTGAAAAGATGTTCAGAGAGATCTCACTTAAATCTAAGTTCTGGTAGATACTCCCTTTGCATATTTTTGCCGAGTCCTTGTATCAGTGTTGTTCTTAAGAGGACTAATGAATCTTCCAATTTAGTTTGAACTTCTTCCATTCACTTTCCACAAATATGTCAAAAGAGAGGAAAGAGGGAAGCTTTTTTACTGTATTGTCCTTTGGAAGAATAAACAATACTCTAGTGTGAAACTGAAGTTTAAGGTGAGGCTTTGAGAGTAAAAGTCCAGTATTAATAATCCTTCCCATTCATCTTTCTGACATCCATCTTCGCTGCTGAAGCAAAACAGCCCACCCAGTTCAGATGGCTGTGTTCATGCCTGGAAAGGAGCAGAGCAGTTGAGAACCTCACATAATCATTTGAGGAATTTGTTAAATCACTTGGATTCCAGTACATTCCCACCAACCAAGTTATCCTTGTGCTTGAAAATGGAACCTGCCTAAACAGAAAGACATTAGGATTGTCTTGTCTTTGGGCACTAGTAATTCTATCTGCTTGCTGGAATGGTTCTTATTTGTTTGATATTTGTACAGAGGGTCAATATTGTTATTAACAGGTACAAATCTTCAGAGGTGGCAGAGATTTAGAAATAAAATTTTATGCTAAATGAGTTAAAAATATTGACAGTAACATGACAACAAGTAATATTTTGAGATACCAGAAGTCAATCCACGAAGATTTCTGATCCAAGGTGTCTGTAGAATGATTCAATGTATGCTATGGTCGTCTCAGCTGTGTAAGTAAGGTATATTTTTAGGGGAAGTATAGTCTTGGTGTCTTGGCGTACGCTACGGAAAGTGGGCCTTTGATTAGCAGTGAGGAGGGTGGCATTTTTGGTTGTCAATAAGGGTAAAATCCTGCTGATTAAATTGTTTTAACTGTTGAGTGCTCTACAGTAACTTTAGTTCTTAGAGACACACTTGCTTTCCTTCTTATGAATTTGCCGTCTGTCAGATCATAGTAAAAGCTGAAGCATTCAATCTGGTTTTTCTGTTTGCTGGGTTTAAGCAGTGAAATCTGGGCAGTATATCTTAAAGAACTACACACAGGGTATGTTAAATTACTTCTCTTTTTCTGCCTTTTTCCTTGCATTTTTCTAGAGTACTGTAGGAGGTAGAATAACAAATGCACTGACAGGATTATTTGAAGTGGAGACAATAGGAGATACACCACAACCTGCAGTCTGTTACATCTTTGCAGGATAAGCTGACACAAAGCAATCCGTGTCTGAATGAGTGCAGTATTATTTGTTTACCTATCACAAGTTACTAAAAAACCCCTGTCCCATTAGCTTCGTCCTTGTCCTTAGTCTCTGATTGCCCTCTACAGTGCTTAACTCTCTGTACCTCACTTATTTACCTGGTCTAAAGATAAAAGGTCTGACCACTTATCACCCACCCAGCATCTGTTGGTGGAACTTGTTAATACATGTTTTCTTTATCTATTTTATTTAACAAATTTCAATGAATAAGTATCTTTGAGACCTCAGTCCTTCTAGCAAAATTAGCTGAAATTGTTCTACTATTTGTGAAGCATTGCTAGTGAAATTTATACAACAAATAGTTTTATTTTTCCTTAGAAAACCAAACTTTCAAAGATAATATTAATAGATTTGATTGTTTCAAATACTTCCTTGCAGAGCAAAATCACTTCTCTTTATAAGCAACTACTCTGTTCTTAAAAATGTGCTTTATGTTCGATATCATACATGGATACACTACCTTATATATACTGCTTTATCTAACAATATTTTATTTTAAGGAGCAAGTAATATTTTAGACTTGACATATCAAACAGATTTGTTTTTCAGTAAATTTTTGTATATTGTTTTCTTTCTTGTAAACTAATACTCCAGTTGTACGTGGGTTTTGTAGCTGCATGTGTGCTTAGGTTTCTCCTGTATTAGATTACAGAACTGTACTGGACATGTCCAGAAATCTGTGATAGACAGGTGCAAATTGCAAGTTAGCACTAAATTACATCACTGATTGTGCCTAGTCAGTGATATGAAATGTTCCAGGCTACTGAAAATATATTCAGCTGAGATTTTCTGAAACCCAAAGGCTGGTTTAGTGAAAAAAATTGAAAATGTTAGTGAGAAATCAGCATCATTTTCTGACTGATGAGTTGTATTTCTGCCTTTCCCGTTGGGACTGGCACACGGCTGTGAGAAATGCTGTACAAACATGTATTGAGGAATTATTTGCATGGTTTATGATCTTCCAAGGAAATATAGAACAAAAGCTAAGACAACCTAAAAGTTCTGTACAGGGAGCTCTTCCTTGTAGTCTTTACAACAGCTGTTATTATTGGACCCCATTTGGAGCTACATCTTTGGTCACCTCTGTAATTACATATTAAGCTTACTTTTGGAAAAAAACTTGTACAACTTCAAGTATAATATTTTCTATTTTAGTATGAAAGATATTTCTTAAAAAGTGTAACTTATGAGTTTGGAATCTTAGCGCATCGCTTGTACAAATCATAGTGATTGAGGTTACTCATCTCTAGTCTGAGAGATAATTCAGCTTGTTCTGTAGATAGATGCATATCAGCCTTTTTGCCTTTCCACATAACTTTTCTTTCCTTCATTTGCTTTCCTTCAGAATTCTTCTCAATAGCCAACATTATTTTTTCTATCCTGTTTCCTAACATGGTTTTATTTCTTATCTTTTGAACTTGTACATTTTCAGGCTGTTGTGTGTCCATGAGGTAGTATTGTTCCTGCTGCACAAATGGAAAAATGGGTGATTGTGTTCGCCACCAGGCTGACTTTTATCTGAAGTTCTCAAAGGCATGTGATGACTCTTGGTGGCATCGACGACTTCACTGTCCTCAGTGTAAGAAAGAAGTCTGGTATGCAGAGGAAGGTCATAGGAGTTTCTAATGTGCACCCCCACAAAAAATCTTATTTCTGTAAAGAACAAATGTTCTGAACTATCAAAATGGGGGTCTGATTGTGAAGGTGATCCTCTAATCCTAGGATTAACAAGTAACATTAATGAAGGCCTTAGGAAGGGCAGAAGATGGTCAAAACAGTAAAGGCAAGATGTGAGGCTAGGTGTTCGGTGGGGCCATGCTTTGCAGACTGTGTGATGCCAGTGTTGTGCAACAGTGAGAACATCCCTCCAGTTTTTAGCTGTTAAAGGACCAGTTCACCACCTTGTGGGAGACCTCCTGGATTATAACTATTGCAGTAGCTGAATATGTATGAAACATGTGTCCCATGTAGGTAAGAAATACAGCTTATGCGGGAGTATCTCAATGTTGTGCATGGATAACTTGATGACTCTTCTGAACGTAGATCATCAAATATGAAATACTACTTGCTGGCTTTCTCTGAAATGCCTTTTATGTATAACATCTTACCTCAGTGATACCTTCCCTACAGAAAATATTGGGTAGAATGAAAGTAGCATGTCGCATTGGTAGGGCTGCACTAATGGTGTAATTTCAGTTCTTTTACTTTTTACCTTTGGAAGATGGAAATACCCCATAGGTAAAAATCGATGTATAAACCAGGAACTGCTTTCAAGTATCGTGCTCTAGAAAGCCATGAGAAGCACTTCCTTGTGTCTGTGTTATCACATTTTACTCTTTTTTTATTGCGAGGAATGATTGAGGAACATTGGAAAGAATCTCGCTTTTCATAATTTTTTCACTACCAATTCCTATCCTTCTTTTGTCCCCTCTTAAAACAAAATCAGTAGAGATATATATATATACTTGAAAGATGTATTTTGCATGAAAGATGCAAAATTTCTAAAATTAGTGTTAAGAGTAAAAATGGAAATGGTAAATTAATACTTTATTTTCATTTCAATTTGAAAATTATTTGCTTCTAACTTGCTTAAAATACACTTTTTTTTTTTCAGAGACGTGGAGCAATTTCCTATGACAGCTCTGATCAGACTGCGTTGTACATTCGTATGCTAGGTAAGCATACCAGTTTTTATATTGTAAGTTCCAACATTTATGATTGATTTAAATAATAATTTTTTAATATCTCTGTTGAATTTATGACTCACCACTCTCTTTCTCCTGGATAATGTTTTGGTTAGAATCTTTAGAAGAGTTTGGGTTTTGTGTTGACTTGAGTTTTTTGGTTGTTTGCCTTTTTTCTTTTCTTTTTTCCTGAGTTAAACATTGTGTAGGATGTTTTAGTCCTATATTAAAGAAAAAGCAAAGTTCTTATAATTAACCTAATGTGTTTGGTAGAAGTAAAATTTTCTAAGTGGCTCATGATTGATCTTTCTGTGGTGGAATTTGCCACCTCTGCATGGTATCTTTCTAGTTAAAACTGTAGCTTACAGAACACTTGTTTGAGAGTTACCACACACTCTTAAAAATATCAGTACTGAGGCTATGAAATGCACAAGGAGTTCTTGAAATAATGATACGATTTTAGACAATATTTTTCTTATTAATCCTAGAAGGTTACTTGAGAAGGGAAAGGGCGCTTGACAGGGCCGAGTACTTCAGTCAACTTACTGAGGAGTGCTTCCAGAGTAGCAAGGAGATAAAGGGTAAAGCTGAATTCAAATGGAAGAATGGTATTGGGAGGGGAGAGCATCCAGGGGAGACCCTCTGTGATAGTGAGTGCACAGAAGGAGTTGAGGTCACTTGTTGAGAGAAGAAACATGCAAAGCTCTTGCAGATCCGGCTGCCAGATTCAGTATTTCCTGCACCTCTTCTGGAGGCTGCTGGTGGTGCAGATGGCATAGGGACTGTGTATGTGCTCTAAGTCTGTTTCACTGCTAAATGATGCCACTTAATTTAAGCCATCTTGAGCTATGAATTTCTGTTGAAATGGACTTTGAATGCTTGCATGATGTCTCGCACAGCTCAATGAACACCAACAGCTACTCATTACAAATTCCTAACCATCTCCAACTAAATCTGCCAGAACATGTCTTTCTATGCCCTGAGTCTTTTCAGTTTAGTGGTGTATTGTACATGTTAAAGTCCCCAGAAATTCATAACTGCATTGTTTATGAATTTAAAGTTGTTAATACTATACGCATGTGTGTATATGAATTTATAGTCCTAACCTACATATGTAGGAATATATGGTCATATATACATATAAATCCAATTTTGACTTAGTAGCTTCACATTTTTTTCCAGTTATTTTGATTTTTTACAGTTGTGAAGTTGTTAATACTATAGCACTGACTGCCTGCTGAAGGGGTTTTGATCAGACAATTTAATTACTTTGGTGCTTTGTTGAGATGAGAACAAAAGATGCTGGTTCTAAATGTTTATTGAAAAAGCTGCTGGGTTGTTTTTTTATTGTAAATGAGTTTATTTTGTTTTCAAAAGTTAAAATGAAGTAGTTAGGCCCATCATTTCTGCAGAAGGGTTTGTGATAATGCTCAAGTAATTCCAGAGAGAAGCAAAATGTGACTTCCTCTATTTTTTGACACATACATCTGAGAGAGAAAAATCTAGTTTGTCTTGGAAATCTTCCACTATTCTCATAGGTAGAACTGGAAATTATTCAGAACATGATGTTAAGTAAATTAATTTTTCACTTTTACTCTCTTTGGAATTAATAATTACATAATGAGATTGGTTCTTGTTATGAATAGTATAACTCTTGCTGGCATAATTCATTCATTCTGTTCTGCTATTCAGAAGCTGTAAATCTTTGAAAGGATTGACTTCTAACTTAGGTGGGGGAGGAGGGTACCAACAAGCAAACAAAAATTTCCTCCTGCAATGTTTGAATCATTATATGATAAATTTGTATTATTTTCTCACATAATAGAAATCACTTGGTTTTCCCAAATGTTATGTACACTATACTGTACAAGTTAGCAAATATTTACATATTTATTATTTTTGGACTTGTAAATGGACTGTAAAAAAGACCAGCCTGAAAGCTGAACAGTTGGACTCATCGATATGTAGAAACATTCATATCAGAGCAGACTCAAGGGTTAACATATTCCATTAGAATTTTTTGCGAGAAATGTGAAGCATTGCATTTCCTACAGTATTGTGAGAATTTTGTTTTTATTTATCTTAGTACACTTGAGCAGAATAAGCTATAAGGAATCTTCAGCTGTAACTTAATGGAAAGTTAGGCACAGTCATGAGAAGATTTGCATTTTACTTGGTTGGTTTTGTTCCATACAGACCGAATCTACTAATAAAATGTACCTTGATAAGGTGTTTATCTTAGCAGACCAAAAATACAAGGCTTAAGAGTATCTACAATAACTCCCTCTGCCTTTGTTTAGTTGTGCTGGCCATGAAGTTGCTTCATTCAATGTTTTCAAGGTGTTCCGATGGTAATCCAATGGAAATTAATTTACGCCAAGTAAATTGGAATTCCTGTGGTATAGCAGTGTGTCCAGGTTCAATTTAAAAGATCCTGCTTTCAGGGGTACGCAAAATAAAAACCTATCTGCCTTCATCAGTGTGTCGATATAAACAAGCAGCGTTGACTGTAATGACTCATCTGTCATACCCCATTCCCAAAATATACACTAAGCCACTCCCGAGTGGCTTATTTACTATTCTAAAATATAGATACAGATGCAGCATTGTAGAATTTTTCTTTTAAGACCTTGGAAAGGCTAATACATCTGCATCACCTCAACCACTTTTCTCAGCAACTATGAGGAATTCTTGAAATATCTTGTAAGTGCTTCTGTTTAGTCTTGATACTTTCTTAATTTTTCTATTATTTGCTTTTCTGGTTTCTTTTTCTTGTTGCTTTATATTGACTGAAAGTTTTTTCTACTCTGCATGGGGTAGAAAGTGTGGGGCACTGACTGCTTGTATTGGTGAGCATGCGCCTCTCAACTACAACTGGAGCATTTACCTTCCTTTAGAGGTCTTGATCACTTCAAATAGGAAACATTGGAGAAAAGCTACTGTGTACTGTGCACGCTCTTCTCTGGTAGTGGTTTTGATGTTGTATTCTGTTTGCTTTAATTCTGGCATATTCAGCTGACCTGTCATCTGTTTCTCCAACAAATTTAATAGGAATTTTCATCTGTGAAGTTTGTAATTCTGTCTGAAAATCCTACTCTTCACAACCTCATGGGTTTGACTTGAGTGCTTTACCTTGAGGTGGCTGTTGTAATTTCTGCTCCCAGCTGTCCTCCATGATCTCTGAGGTTTCTGCCCCTGCTCCTGATGGCCTCAGCTCCCCAAGCAGCTGCTGCATTGTTACTGTGCCACACTGCAGTGTTAGGGTAGGACCAAATATGTGCTGTGTAACCCTAACGCCCAGGGATGTCAGCTGTGGCATTTCAGCTGCCTCGTAAGTATCGGAGCTGTCCTTGTGGTGTGAGCACGAATCTGAGAGAGGGGCAGGAACTAAATAATCTGTTTCAAGGTAAGTTTTGTTACAGCCCTAGTTTTGTTTCAGTTTTCAGTTGTAGCTGCAAACCTCCCTCTTACATTCCTTCTTCCATGATTTATTTAGTCTTCAGTTAAATTTCTGCCAGTGTGATCTTTGTCTTAAAAATGCAAGCAGTCCTGACCATGCAGGGCTGTTCTGGAAAAAAATGTAGCTAAATACTGAGCCATCAGATATTGTATCATTTTTGTGCTCAAAATAAAGTTTGGAAAGGAAGGCTTCACATTTTTTAATCTTTCTCTAGATTCTTTGGAATCAGCAAACCTCTCAAAGAGGGAAGAATTGTTCCTGGAAGTCCAGTATCATTAAGATGCTGGACTTGAATGTGTTCCCTTAAGGTAACACAGGAGTCTTTCCAGTGTGGCTGGAAGTGGCTCAAGAAGAGACGCTTCAGATAAAAGCTGTCAATCAGCTTGCTGCCACTTCTGTGCCCTCCCCCATGGAAATTTACCTATAGGCAGACTGTGGGATCTGATGGTTTAAAAAGATTCTGTGAGCATTTCAGTGTTTGTAAAGGTCTAAATAAACTAAAACTATTCATAAGTTCCTTTGTTTTAGGTGTTAAATTTTAATTGTCTTTCACCTACCATAATAGTGATTGGCTCTGAGGTTGCACTTCTGTTGCTGTTTGAAGGAATTATGTAACAGTGTCCTTTTGTTTGATAGAAGTAATCTCAAATCTGAGATATCTTGTGCTTTTTTGTCAAGTTCCCTGTGAAGATAAACATGTCTCTTCCTTAAAATTAAATTCTACATAACTTCAGAGTTACAGGGTTGCAAAACACTTGTGCAGGATTTCCCAAGCAAATTGATGTGAACATGTTATGTTTTGTGAAAGTACAATGAAGTGGGTGCATTTGGGATCCATTAATCTTCTGCAGGGTTACATTAACCAAACAGTGAATGCATAATGATGATCCAGTATTTCTGGATGTTTTGGAACTAACTATACATATGCACTAGAGATTAGTTTCACTGTGCTAATAGCACATTGTTTCATAATGTGCAGCCAGTTATTCTTTTTACTGCTTCTGTATATTTAGAAATTTCTGATGAATGTATGGTATCATCAAATTCCACTTGTACCAATTTTTTCAAGTACATTTAGTGTCTGAAATCTTGAAAAATGCAGCAGTTCTGTACCATGATAATGGAGACGTCTCTTTTGCCTTTGTTCTGG
>WEKY01052546.1:4739-31079 GCA_013390045.1 Picathartes gymnocephalus | reverse complement strand
ATAGAGAATATATAAAAGAAAAATGGCAAAAATCAATTTGGCATCAATTAGAGCTGGGAAAATAACTGAAAATTTTATTTATTTATGTATTTTTTAATGATACTCTTCTTCATAGACTAGCTTAAAAGAAGGCATTTTCTCTTGTTTTAGGGATGAAATGGGTGTTGATATCTAATGTACTGGGGACATTACTTCTTACTTTTGACTAGAACATTTCAGTATGATGAAGAGGACTAGAGTAAGGAGCATAGAATAGATAATTAAAATAGAATTTGAAGATCATCTCCCTTTTTTCCCCAGTATTATCCTTTTATCAAAAAGAACTTTGTTCTTCAACTTGTACTGCAATGTGTGGTATCTCAATAAAAACTATAGCAATTTCCTTTTTCGTATGAGCTCCTTACTTAGCAGCAGAGGAAGTGGAGAGGGTAAATGTCTCATAATTGACACATAAATCATCTAGACTTGCAGTCATAAAATTGAATTCAAAATTATCTGCACACTGGACCAAATTCTGTCCTTCTTGAACTTATTTTTTTGGATGGATTTAACTGTCTTGTATTTCCACAATAAGAGAAGCCCAATTTCTTGCTTGGCACGAAACGTTCTAACTTTTGTAGTGCTTCTCTATTTCAGAGATGTGAAACACATGCTTCTGAAACTAGTAGAACTGCGATCTAGTAACTGGGGCAGAGTTCATGCAACAACTCCGCACACAGAAGCTACCCCTGAAAACGACCCAAACTATTTTATGGTGAGAATATATAGACATTTCACTTCCTTACTTTTATGTGAATTTATTTTCATTCATAGACAGTTGCATTACTCAAAACTACAAATGTCTTTCTCTCTGAATATATATAACTTTCTGTATGACTTTACTTTTAGAATGAACCAACATTCTACACTTCTGATGGTGTTCCTTTCACTGCAGCAGACCCAGGTACGGCACAAGTTTACCTTACCTGTTTTCTCAATCTTCTTTAAAAAGTTGTAATTAAGTTTAGGGCCTGTTGAAGAACATAAAATGTTATTCTTCAAGAATCTAAAACCTGTGCAACTTAAAAGACAAAATTCTGCCTGAATTCCTGGTTTGGCGGAGCACATGATGTACTCTGTGTTGAAAGAAGGTAGATTTGAAATGGAGACTGTGCATTTGAGTTTATATAGGTCAGAAGAATTTGTTCAGTAGTCCACAGCAGTTGGTCTTTCCAGAAAGCCAGAAATATTCAGGTCTTCTTTTGTTTGTCCACTGTTAGTATCAAAATCAAATCAAAATGCTTGGTTTCTTTATCTGTAATCTGAGCACAACATGGCATAACATCATTTGAGGTAAAGACATCTGTCACTACCTTTACAGTTCTGTGGGAAGTTAGGCATCATTCCTAGACATCCATTCATATCCCGAGAAAACATTGCAGCAGTAGCTTTTCCTGTTAATATGTCTCCTGCCACTTAGGGTTTCATTAACCAGCCAATTTTCAAACTTTATAGATTTCTGTTAATTTAGAGAACTAGTCTTATATGTTACTCAGTCTCATTTTTACTTTGCCAGATTATCAAGAAAAATACCAAGAGCTGCTTGAAAGAGAGGATTTGTTTCCATATTATGAAGAAAATGGAGCAGATCTGTCAGGACCTGGAGAGATGTATGTGTTCTTTTTTAGTGATGTATTTTTTTTTAAATAGTTGTTTTTATTGTGATGCTGTGATAGTGCAGACCTAGGATTGCAATCTTGACAACAGTGAAATTAAATAATATCATTGTTACTTAGTTCTACAGTGGATGTATTTGTTTGGGTTTAAATTGGTTTTTAATCACACATGTTTGAAACCTATTTCATGTTTATTCTACTGAGTATGGTAATTACATTTCAGAAGCACCAAGCCTTCAAGTGTTTGTGGTGAGGCAACCTAAATTTGTTTGACTGATGTGCATGAATATCTCTGCAAGAGATGATTACCGAATTTCCAGTGTCTTTAAAGGGAGAAAATGTTAACTTTCTCTCAGCCTAAGTAGTATTCCCTTCAATTAGAGGGCTACTCAGTATTCCTGTAGAGCAAGAAAAGCAACCTAATGGTAAAAGGGGAAGCAGTAGGCGAGAATGTAGTCTGACTTTTTTGCACCGGTTTATAAGAAAGAAATATGTAAAATAAGTAGAAGAAACATGGTCTACATTGCTCTGAGCTTTATGTTCACAAAGGAGGACTTTCAGATCATGATTTGACACACAAGAACATTTTCAGTGTTGTTTTTATGTGTGATAAGAGTGCAGGCCTGAACCAGTATTTTTGTTAGTAAATTAGAAAACTTTCAGATTGTACCTAGCTGAGGGAAATGTCAAGAAGTTTGGAAGATATATTAAGAGATGTCATCAGAAATCAACAAGCTCATACTGAATGGGAAAAAAAAACCCATGTGAACCTCTGCTTAGAAGAAAAAATGGAAATTGTAGACAGACAGCAGTTAAAAAACACAGCAAATCCAAAGAGTGACGTGTAGAGCACTCTGGGTTGACCTTCAAGCAAGGGGACTGTAACCTTCTTTGTTGAAGGCTTAAGAAAAGCTTAGACAAATGTCTGCTGATTCTCTGTCAGCTCTTTCTCATGACTGACATCAGGGAGGGGGGTTCTGTGTGAGGGCTCTCTCTTCTGAAGGCTACACTTCTACAAGAATGAACGAATAAATGAGATAAATATGTAGACTGCTTCCTCAATGCACAACACTTTGAAGCAAAAAAACTTTTCTTACACATTTTCTATGGCCTTCTTTTACATATCAACAAACAGGAAAGCATATATTTTAATGTATTCTGTCTTTGAACTAGGATGTTGACCAATCAAAATTACACTAATATGTTAGTAATTACGGATTTTTTGTAAACAGATTAGTACAGATGCGTTACTAAATTTTGGGAAGCTTGGATTGCATGATTGCATTTTCTATCATCTTGGAAACTATTTCTGTCTTTTAAACTGGGCAGTGTAAGATGATCTAAAAAGGTGGCAAACACTGTAGATATTTGTACATATCTGTGCTACTTTGAGGTTTCTGTTTATTTGTTTTGCTAGTGCCCATTATTTTTTCCTTTTCATTCCCTTTAAGAATATGTAATAAATAACAATTATTTATAAAGCTTTTATTCTTAACATCTACACAAATGGTTCTAAAAACCTGTTGGCCCTGAAAATCTGTATGTAAACTTAACACCTTTGGTGATTTTTCTTTTCCCTCAGGTATTTTGATGAGATTGATGATGAGATGGATCCAGAAATTGAAGAAGCATATGAAAAATTCTGTCTAGAATCAGAACATAAGAGAAAACAGTGAGATGTTATGTATTAATGTTAGTTTATTTAACGACTTTAGGTATGCTTAGAGTGAAGGGGGACACAAAACATTTGTACCAAAATGAGAAACTTGAGTTTCTCCAAGTACTAAAGTTACACAATTTCCATTTTGTTTAACAGAATCTGCCAAAAATTGTAAACTTATGCCCTGTAACTTAAAATGTTGTGTATATATCATAGTTTATTTTGTGAAAAATGTTTTTTGAACAATGTTTTGGCTGCAATAAAAATTATTTAAAAGTTATAATTGAAATTAAAATTTAATGGGGAACTGTCCCATAAAACTTCCCTTGAGGAAGAAAGGGAAAGAATAATGATCTGAATTTGCTTGCTTGTTTGCTTTAGTATATATTGGGATTTACTCATCCTATTTACCATATACAATATATCTTGCATTTACTTCCTCCACTTCCCCCCAAGAAGAGTATGATCCAAATAAGAAAGAAATTTTTTTTTCTGTGTATCACAATCATGAAAAGTGGCTTGTGAAAGTTTTGTGTGTGAGTTTTTGTTTTGTTCATTTGCTTTTTCTTCTTCTTTCAAAACACACATGGGTGAGGTCTGGACTTTTCTTTTTTCCTGGAATAAATATGTTACATGTTGATATGTGAAAAAGCAAGCAGTATTTTGGAAGTGAGGTGCTTTCAAGATCTTTGGTTCAGATAAGCTTATTTTCAAATCTACAAGAAAAAGCTACTCTGTAATTTGTTGTGTTCTTCAAGGCAATAGTAATACAGTTATGTTCTAAACCATGCTTCTCAAGAATATGTGCAGTGCTTTTTTTTTTTTTGCTTTTTTTTCTAGTAATGTATCTAACATGTCTAACCTTTCACAACCCTCGTAACTTTCTTTTAGTCTTCTAATTTTATGTAGTTTGATTTAATTTTGTAGTTGGAGTAAATTGATATATTTCATAAATGTTAGCATTCTGAAGCCAACTGCTCTTTTTTGACTTCATGTAATCATGTTAGTTTTCCTAGGATACTCCATTGTTGTTGTTGCCAAACTCAGTTAACTGTTTCCTGTTACCTGTTGCTGGTTAGACTTGAGTAGAAATCCCTACGAAAAACAAACACAAGTATTTCCCAACAGTTAGCTACTCTAAAGAACACGCATTGTAAATATGCATGTAAATAATTCTGACAATATTTCACTGTTATTTGTTTGGTTAAATAAGTTGTGCGTCTGCTAATAGAGTGAGCAGTGACTGTTTTCTGGATGTTTATTTAACATACTTATTTAGGTTGGAGTTTTGGAAAATAAAATTTAACTAGCTTTATTTCCTTTGGTATAATATCACTACCTTGTCTTCTTGCTTTAAAACAAAAACTATTTTTTATCTTCTATCTCTCCTTCACTGAGCACTCCTTTCTCTTTAAAAGTACACAGTTGCAGAGACTATTATCTTTTGATTCTTGCTGGAAAAATAAAATGTATCAAAATGCAGTATGTTCATAAAGACTGTATTAGCATTCCAAAGGCTTTAGACTAAAATTCAGAAACTAGAAATGTGAAAATTAGATGATTTTCAAATACATATTCTCTAAGTTGAGCTTAATTTTCATACAAAACTTTTAATCTAAATACAGGTCAGACTTTCTGCTGACTTTTGAAGCAGATGTCCTGTGGAAACTATATTTATTCAGAACCTGAAGTCCCAAGGAACAAGCATTCAATATGCTTTAGAGTAAAGTAACAGTGACTCAAAGGGACTGCACTTTATATGTTTTAGTTTTGCATGATTTGTGGTGAGTCTTCTTTTTCTGTAAGGCAGCTGTCAGCTCCAGATGTACTGTCAGCTTGTGGAAACAGTAGTTTTATGAGTAGATATGAAGCATGCCAAATATTTGGGTACAAAATAGTCAGGAACTAGGAATTGTACATATAGAGAGCAGCTCAGGTCAAGTTTGCAATACAAGTTTTTTCCTCCACTGAAATACTAAAAAAATCATGACGTGAGACTTTTGTTCAAACTACTGGAGAAGTTTATGGTCTGTACATATGAACTTTTTAAGTGCTTTCAGTCTATACTGCAGCAGGGAAAAATTGGTTTTAACTCTGTCCTGCTGTGGAAAGGAAAACAGGATAATTTTTTCATTAAACACTTAAGTCTTTCCCACTTGTCTTAGATCTCACAGAACTTCAATACAAGCTAGTGAATGTGAGAGAGCAGAAGAAAGTAGCAGGTTTCTCACTGTCAGGATCCCCTTGTCTGCTGCTTGTGTGCCCACTCCTAATCACCCGTTGTTCTGTGTATGATAGAGATGAGTTATGAGAGGTTTAAAGATTATTTCACCTGAATTTTAGCATTTACAAATTTTAAATGCACTGTGTAGAAGTGTTTCTCGTTTGCAGGTTTCTGAACAATGCCTTGCAAATGTACAGCTTTTAAAAAGATGTATTTTCTTAATGCCATAATAGCAAATCATTGAAGGCACAGAAGCATGGAAAGCAAAATTTGGGGGAGATGTGAAGCAAGCTTCTTTAGCACTGGTTCTGAAAAGAAACAGGCTTCACATTTGAATTTGAGCATGAGACCCAAGCTTTGCAGATCAGTAAAAGTATGCACACTATTTCCCACTCATGACAAATTAATGATGATTTAACAAATATGTTTAGTATTTGAAAATCACACTTCGTTTAGTCATTTCAAAGTGGGCTGCAAGAGTTGCTGCTTTGCATGTGCTTTGCTTTTGAGTGATTTTCATATCCAGAAATGAAGAAATGAAGTCAGCTTGTTCTCAGTATTTTCCTTTAAAATCTGCAAAGTTCTTGCTACTGGCCTTTGGCCTCTTTTTTTTTTTTTTTTTTTTTTTTTTCTCTTTAACAGATGAAGTCACTGGGTTTTAACTGTTGTGTTTTAGAATAATTGTATCACTGCAGAGAGAGGCAAGACTGGCCCAACTACATCAGGTATCACAGGCATCACAAACTGCACATAGTTGGGATTTTTTTTTCAGTAGAGTAGTCCGTTGTGGCATTGCATGTTAATGACACTGTCTGATTTGTAGTAGTAGTCTTTATTTCTCAGTGGGATATTACTTCCTTATCATATTCTGCCTTTCCTTCCTATGCACACAACTCATTGAATTAATGACAGCTCAAGTTTGCAACTCCTCTCTGGCTGAATTATAGTTATAATCATCTAGTTGATGCCTGTGGATCATTAGTTGATGCAGGAACAGTAAATTACATTCTGGCCAAAAGTCAGGGAAGATCCTACACTGTACTCTGAACTGCTGATTTGCCACTTCTATTTCAGCCTGTGTGACCTAATTCCACAGTTCCTATGCTGAGGGTTCCAACCAGAGCAGTGAGATTGCCAGCAAAATGCAATGCATCATCCATAAATAATAATATTCATAATTCATTCATAATCCCAATATATACTTTGAAACTTGCGTCAGGCAAGTACTGTACAGAATAATACTCATTTAAAAAGGGGCATTATGAATAGAACCAAGTTATTTTGATGCATGGCTGTGTCAGCAGCCACTTGACTGAGCGTTGATCTACTCTCTGCTGTGACAACAGCTGTGGAGAATGGAAACTTGTTCCGAATGCACTTAGTCCATGATTGCACTGATCTGAGAAACCTGTACTCCCGGAGCAGGGAAGGGACGATCGTTGCAGCTAAGAGAGACGGATCTTCAACTGTGTTTGCTAAGTGCTTGGAATGGGGGCTGGTAATAATTGTCACTTAGCTGTGAACTGTCAATCCACTTAAAACAGCTTTGTTTAAACTGTAAGTATCGGCGGGGGGTGAAGGGTGTATATAACATCCAAAGAAGGCGACTAGCCGTTTTAAAATCGTCCTTTGGCATCTTGGTCTTTCTGTATATTCAGAACGGGCTTCTACTGCGCAGTTCTAGGTACAGAGCTGTGTGTTGGCTCGCCCTGCCCTATCAATGAGTGAATGAAAAGGAGCTGCCACTAGAGAATTATTTATCTGTAATCTGTCTCCGGGCTATGTTGTAGATGGGCAGTCTGGCTCCTGGTTTTCCAGAGGTGCTGCTGTGGGGAGGTGAGGAGCGAATGCCCAGTTGCTGAGCCGCGGGCTTGCTGCATAGGGATGCGTGAGAAGCAGTTCTGTGGGGAGCCCTGCTCTGCACCGGGGCACCTGCTGAACGAGGTGTCTCTTGGAGAGGCACACTTACAGGTAAATGGTGGGGGATTCTAGGCCTTTGTACTCGTAACTTTTATTTACGGAACCGCAAAAAAGAGACCCCCCGTTTTCAGTAAACAAAAATTTACTTTAAAACTTATTTTAAAAAAGTACAAAGAGACCGTGTGCAGTTCCCTCAAGCTTATTTTACAGATGTGTGTAGCGAATGCGCTCACCCGGCGTGAGTGAGCAGAAAGATGCGGTTACCTCACCGACCTATTGAGCTCGGGAGGAGTAGGTCGGGAGCAGCTCGGGCGGAGCTCGGGCGGGAGTTCCGGTCGAGTTCGGGCGGAGCTCGGCGGGAGTTCGGGCGCTCGTCCCACCTCGCGCTTCCCGCCGTGCGGCGGCGCGGCCGCCTCGGCCCGGGCGTCGCCCGCGGTTCTGGCTCGCCCTCCGGTGCGATGGAGGCGGAGAGGCTGATGGTGCTGTTCGAAGACGACTCGGTGGAGGTGCACTACGCGGGGGGGTCCCGCCTGCTGCTGTCTCCTTGCGGCTCCGAGTATCTGTACGAAGCGGCGCTCCCCGCGGCCGCCCACCCGCTGCAGCCGGCGGAGACCACCCGCCAGCGGGTCGCCTTCGTCGTCAGTGCCTACCGGGTATGCGGCGGGCAGTGCCTCTGGGGACGGGAGCGCTGTCCCTCGTCCCAGAGCCGTCCCGGGGAGCATCCCTTGGGCAGTGCCAGCGTTGCGTCCCTGCTCGGGAGCGGGGCGGCCCGGGGATCACGGCCCCAAGAGGAGTTCTTGTTTCTCTCTTTAAAAAAGGAAGGGATTTCATAGCCTCAGCTCCACAAAAGATCAGTATAAAATCAGCATAAAATTTTATCGCTGCAAGTGAAAACTCGTAATAGGGTTTGTTTTTCTCTGCACTTCAACAGGAACAACTTCTACGAGCGCTAGATTTCCGGAACACGTTTTCTTCTCGCCCGTACTTGCCCTCACGTGTTATACCTCCAGAAAGAAAAAAGGTAGGATTACACATGTAATGCTTTCGTAAAACAAACTTCTCTAGCGGACTTATTATAATTTCACATGCTTGTGTGTCAGTACAGGCCGTGGAGATCTATGGAGTGCAGTTTGCCTAATGGAGCTGTCATCTTCCATAAACTACTGCGATTTTAAATTACAATTTTAAGTGTTACTTAGACCTCTGTTTATGCATTTTCTTTGTAGCCAAACACTTCAGTAAGTTTATTCCTAGTAAGGGTAAAACCTAGGATTTTGTACATTGGTGCATTTCAGCAGTAGAAACTTTTCAGGGAGGTCACAGTGCAAAAGGATGGTGTTTTCGGAAGTTGTCAGATCTCTCCATTGAAGTACCCATGTGAAAATGCTGCTGGGGTCTCTGAGAGGAATGGGGCAAAGAGTCTGTCTGTGGAAATCGCCACTCCAGGTCAGAATGAACATCCATCCAGAGACCAATTTACCAATTCTGGAAGCTTTGCTCCAGATGAGCATCTCTCTGGGTGTTCCCACTGAAGTCTCTGCATGGCGTGGTGGGAATCTTAAGACAGCTGATTAATCAGGCAAGTTTTAAAGCTTTTAGACTGACCCTTCATTAGCGACACCCTTCGTGCTGATGTTTAGCTGCCTGAAGCACTGTCACTCAGTGTCACTATATACTTAATTAAAAGACATCAGTCCTTACCAGTCATACATTCACTGGAAAGTACAGCAGCAAAGAGCTGACGTTCTGTTCTTAGCACTGATGAGTAAGTTTCACCTTCTCTCAGGCCTTGAAAAATCTTGCTCTTTTGGAGGTTGGCTGAGTTTCTAGACTGTTTTTAACTTACAGCATCCCTTGGGACTACCTGCTTCAGGATACTGAGGGATAATTTTCCTAGGCCACAGCAAGCACCTTTCCGTATTAGTTGGCTTCTCCCCACATCCCTTTTTTTGTTGCTTTAGTTTTTTCCCCCTCAGTTTGAGAAAAACTGCTTTTCTTAAAGCCAAAATAGTCTTTTTAGAACTCCTGAGATTGTCCTTCTCCAGCAATTTATTGACAGTTTATTCTTCTGTGGCCTGTTATCAAACAGAGGCCATGTTTTCAAGGCCCTTGCTGTTTCCCACACTCCAGCAGCCCGCCATAATAAAATAAGAGTTATTAAGCTTCAGCTCTCATAAGAAATTATTAATGAGCCTTGCAGGCCAGCCCAGGGCGTTGCAGAGTTAACCTAAGGCCTGAGGCCTGTTACTACCTGTGACAATACCTTCATGGGCCACAGAGCACAAAAACGCTTAGACTGCATTCCTTGCCTTATGCTTGAGTTCAAAACAACCTGTTCTGTGGTGTGCTTAGGCTGTCCTGTGGCCACTCCAACCACCCACATGCCTAGACAGCTCAATGGGGAAGATCTTGTCAGTGGTCTGGCCTGTTCTGAGCTGGAACTAGTATTCAAAATGCAGGTTAATTGTAAATATATAATCAATGGTATCACTATATGTTCAGTTTGTTCTTGTTCCATTCCTAGAACTTTCAAACATTTCATACTGATTAAACTGCTGGTGAGCATGGAGTGTGTTTTCATGGGACTGAGAATTACAACACCAGGATCCTGGTTGGTGGCAGTCAACTCAAAGCCCATCCTGCTATACAGAAATATAGATATATAAATATATATAGTTAGGATTGCCTTTCTCCATTTAGATCACATGATGTTCATCTCACCTGAATTTTTACCCGCAGCCTTATTGTCTGGTCTTGCTTATTTTTTTAGTGTCGTTTTGCAATTCTTTATCAAATTCACTGATAATTGGTATGAACAAGATAATTCAGCTATTCTCTCCTTTGTTTCTTAAGAAGTAGTTGAAAACACAAACATGCACAGTTGTGCCTGGTAAGTTGCCCATGTACCTTACTAATTTATGACTGGATTAAATTAAAACATTATTGCTGGATAGAACTTTGTTAGTACAGGAGGAAGCAGATATGAAGATTAGATGTTTTGCTTCCTTTGAGTTCATACATGCCGATAAATACAGAGCAACATTTCTTGCCATACATCACCTTGCAGAAGGACTGAATTAATTGAAATGTAAATGCTCCATTGCAATTTCTGGAAGGCGGGTCATTTTTATCTTGCTGCATATTCCAATCCTTTTTCTTGTATTAGATTCTTCTCAGTGATATCTTAGAAATTAAATGGCCTGACCCTGCAACAGTTGATCTGACAAGACGTTTAGACAATGGCAGTGTGAAGATCTCATCTGTTGATGGCTGTGCTCACCTTTACTTGTCAGAATTGCAGCAAGAATTTACAGTGGAGTTCTTATGCAAAGTCAGTCAGTCATCTGCTGTATCCTCCTGCTCCTCTGAAGAGAACAGCAACTATCAAAGCGGAGATCAGCATGGAAAACAAAGTACAAATTCTGCTGCAGAAGTGTCATCAAAACAAAGAAGAGTGGAGAATAGCAATAAATGTGGTTGTGCTGAAGGTAAATACAGGGAACCAATCAAACCAAAGGACCAGGGAGATGCAGATGGAGTCCCTTTGTTCCACAGAAATTGTTCTTCTGAATACACGTGGGTTACACAGCGTTGGACTGTTTCCTTGTGCCCAGAAGAGTGGAAATACCCTTTGTCCTTGGCACTAAAATGCTTACATACTATGAAAAATGTAATGAAGACATGTGAGAAAAACAGCTCTACAGCTGTTGAAGGTGATGTTTTACCAGACCCTGAAACACATGAAACAGTTTCTTGTTTACCTACAGCTTTGCCACTCAGCTGCAGAGCCCCACATTTACACAGGTAATTTAAACTGTTTACTTTGTAGTTGTTAGAATATGCTTTACAATTCTGCAGTTGGAACTTCAACTTCTAGCAAAATAACTGAATCCTAGCTATAAAAAAAAAGTTTAAAATTACTATTAATTGTGTTTTTTTTTAAGAACTTCTTTAAACATGGCATTGTAAAACCAACATTCTGTAACCTACTGTAGTGAAGCTATAGTAATTAGTTCAGAGAAATAATAAATTTTACTTTCTGACATGCTGTATGAATATGTAAATAAAAAAAGAGACTATTGGAAAAAGAACACAAGTTTTGTATTGGGGTGGGTTGGTTTTCCCTCTTTCAGTTTTGAAAAGATGATACTTCTAAGGTGGGCCAGTGGCATATGTTGTCTGTCAGCATCACTAAAAGTAATAAATAAAACATTTACAGAATTGAGAAGTTTCATTTGGTAACTAAAGAATTGGAGGCCTCTGAAAATATGCATCCCTTTTTCTTTTGAATTAATGTGCATGCCTCAGTTCTAGTTACAGAAATGATTACCAGCAAACACACACACACAAAACAACCAGCATACGGATTTAGTGAGGCTTTCCTTGTATTTTATACAGGTGGACTTTCTGTGACTTCTTTCAGAATGAAGATACAGAGAAGTATTCTTTCCCTCAGCTAATTCAAGTTGTGTGGTGCCAGGGTGTTTTTTACAGGTATGTAAGAGATCGTTTGTGTTATCTGGAAGACTTTGTATGGGAATGAAACTGTAAGATGAAATGCCTTACTTTGTCCCTTTCTCACTCACTCTTTGAGAAATGGAACACAATCTTCTTGTTAGAGTCTCTTTGTTTCTGCTGTTTGTTCATTGGACTTCATATTTTCTAGCACAGTGTATTATCAGGTCTGAATCTGAAATCATGTTTAAGTGGTCTGATTATCTGATTTCTTAAAGGTTTACTGGACAGCTGCAGTTCCCACAGATTTCACTTACAATGATGGTGCTTGGTTTCTTTGCAAATAAGTTTTCTCCTTTTTCTGCTGAAGATTTCATGGTTTAGAAATGTTTGTCTTGGTGACCTACATAATTCACATGTTGCAGACTGTTCAGCTGTGGATTTTCCTGGCAAGTTACCTTGTCCATATGGTTAGCAAAAAATAAACAAAAAAAGCCAACAAGACTTTCAAATTGAAATTGCTATTGCTACAAGTGATATTAGCATCTAAAAGTCTTTGATAAAAGCATCACTGGTGTTTAAACCTTTAATCTTTCTGAGTGTTCTTAATTTTTCCTCAATGTAATTCCTAAATTTCCATCTAATCTAAACAAAATGTTTAGCAGCACTTCAGAGTTTTTTTCAGAGATTTTTTCTCAGTTAAGACCTTCAGATTGTTCAGGAATTGTTCAGTCTGTCAGTTTTCTGTGTACACTGGATATGGCTGGTGTACTAAGAAAGGATCTTTCTTTCCAGAATCACCATGTTTTGTGGTCAGTGGAATGAGCAGCTCTTGAGAGGTGTTTACTTCAACACAAAAAAAGCTCTCCTTAGTTTGTTTAAATTCCACCTCCATGCACATGTGCAAACAAAGGCCTAGTAATGTTAATATTCTGTGTTAAAAGAAATTATTGGTACATTCTGCTACATTTGTGAAACAAAGTAGAAATTTTTCACATGTGGCATGCTGAAATCGTGTCTCTGCTTATTGTTTTCTTAAGGTTTAGTAACCTGTTTTCTTGTCCAGTGACACAGCATTTTAAATGCTTGCTAAAAATCTTGTTATTTTTCTTAGATTTATCCATGGTAGGAAAAACATCATAGAAATTTATCCTGGTGATGACTCATTTTTCAAGTCAGACGGAGCATTTTTGGGAAAATATTTCATACATTATGCAATCCGAAAAGGAACAAAAAAGGTACAATACTATTTTAAAGCTACAGCTATTTAAAAGGATGTTCCAAACTCTTTCAAGTTAGCAGGTTCCTTATGACATTTGGCTATGCAGTGTGAAGTCCCTACTCTGGTAATTTCTATAATGCCTCAGTCAAGCTATCAGTCATACAAAAAGATGAGATTATTCCTTCTGTTTCAGAAGGTATTTTTGTAAATTTTACATAATAAGAAAAATCTTCCTCATTGTAGCATTTATTTTATTAAACTCAAGAGTAAGATTCTACATTTCTCACTAATTTAGAAGTTTTGCCTTGAGGCTAATGTATTGATTAGAGTTTAATCTCTTTGTACTTGGAAGTATTTTCTGCTGTATGGAGACTGAACCTAGAAGATGCAGGTCTTGTTTTGGCTTTGCTGCAGAGCAGCTGTTCAGTGCTGGGGAAAGGATTTTGCCTCTGTGTCTGTCTGTTAAGTTCTCCCAGAAGAGAGGTCCTCTCAAGTGCTAATGCAGCACCTTGTATTTTTAAAGCAGAACTAAGGATCAGATTTGTACACTTGGAACCCAGCCTTTAACCTGTAGTCAAACACTGCCACTCAGTAATGACCTGTAGTCTACTCTCTTGACATGAGAACTTCCTGGTTCTTGCTGAGTGTAAAGAAACTGAATATCTGAATATTTGTTCACACAGATTAAGGATACACTTTGCAGTGAGATATTTGTCTGTGTTCTGTGGCAGATTTAAATGTGATTATACTTGGCTTCTGGGAGGTTAGAAATTTCATAACATGTTCTTCATGCTGTTTTCATGCTATGGTACCTGTAATTAACTCATCTTCTTTCTGCTCTTTACAGCAGGTGGAAGAAAAGATGTATTCAGTGAATAGCCTACCTCCAGATGTGCCAGGACATCCGTACTCTATATCCTCCATTATTACGCAGGCAACCAAGTAACTTTACCTTTGTTACATTAATTCTGCTGATATAGAAAGGACAGGAGTTAGAATTACACAAAACACTTACTATTTTAAGTATAAAAATTAGAGGAAATTATCTTAGCAGTGAGGACATATTTAAACTTACAAAACAAAGATTGCAAGTGCTTAGAAGACACAATAGGAATTAAATGCTTAATACTTTGGTTTTTTTTCTCTCCTCAGAACACTTCAGTATTGCTGCAAAACAAAACTGTCATTAAGTCATAATTATTATCTGTGCTGCTGGAAACTGGTATGTAGCTGAAAATTTATAAATCTTGCAGTGTTATAAGGATTATTATATGGGCTTTAGGGAATAGGAGTTAATCTAGAGGGAAGAATGCTGTGTGTATCCTCACAGATCAGAGTGCAGATATTTGGGAACCAAAAGCATTCATTTGAAAGTTATATTTAAGAAGCAATTGCATGATGAAGAGAGCTGTTTGTAATCTGGAAAAACAAGTGAATTAAAAATCTGGAACAGATACAGACAGTTTAAATGATGTAAATAACCTTTCTTCAAGTTTTTAAAGTATTTGTTTGGTTCTAGGTATCTGAGACAGATGGACGAGAAATGTTGCCAGTTTTGCTGCATGAAAAGGTTATTCCCAGCATAGGAAGACTGGTTGTGTACTCAGATCATAAAGTCCATGCTGTTTTTTGGGATGGAGTGACCCTGACTATGGTTTGGGATTTTAGCTCTTCCTGTAGTGAGATCCAGGTAACTTGTGACTTAGAGGAAGGACTGTTCCTAAAACTTTACATGAAAAAGTGTTACTATGAAACTATTGAGAATACCAAACAGAAGTTTTGATGAAAATAAAATACAAAACCAAAAAAGAATTGAAAATTCTACAGGTTTGGAGACATTTTTACACACTTTTAGAAGTAATTTATTCTTGAATACCACAAAGCCAGAATTGGGGCTTTGCCAGGTGCTTTTCCCCTGTATTTGTCATAGCAGACTATACTAGATTCTATCCCTAGCAAAACACAGGCTTGGAAGTTTTTAAAATGGATTGTTCATAGATATTTCATTCTTAAATTGGCATATTATACTTGTTTTTTTTTTCTTGGAGTGCAGCAGGAAGTTAATATTTAGGTGGTTTTTTTTCTTCTGAGATAAATGAAGATGTAGGCTGGTGTAAATTAACTACTCCTGGTGGGCTACAGCAGCTAATACAAATAAGTCATCCTGGAGTCTTTCAAAGGTAATTTAAATTAATTTTTTAATTTAAATACTTTCAATATAGAAATGATTGTCTATATATCCTCCTATATGAAGAAGCATATACTGGTAGGGGTGGACCAAATATGTAATGATAAAAGCTCCATCTTTCTTCTGGCAAAGATTCAAGACCTATGTGACTCAGGGCCACTGCATGCTGTGATTCCATTATAACTGTTATGGCAATGTCTTTTTGGAAAAATAAGTAGAGCTGCAACTTGACATTTACTACAGTGGATAAAAAAAACCACCAAAAGCACGTGTCCTATATAGAGCTGAAATATAGAACTCAGCAGCACTTTATCCAATTTTTGCCTTGTTAGAGATACTGACCTCTGCCTGCAGATTGCTTTTTCTAATCTGCTTGCTCTAATTACAGCCTCATTACGGGAATCATCAGAAGTTTTCTGTGCTGCATTTTAGCAACCAGATATTCACAAACAAAAATTAATACTTGTACACTATTCGTTGCAAATCATGCAGCTTTGTTATAATTTACTCTTAACTGTATAGATCTGAAGAAGATTGTAGACAAAAAAAGGCAAGGCAAGCTAGGAGAAAATGCTAGATTATGAATCATAGCTTTTTCTTTCAGATCCAGGTGTATTCCTTAGTGCCTTGAGGTTTTTACTAAAAGAGTTTATTTCTCATATAAATAACTGCTTTTTTTGAATTTTCATATTAACATAGGTACATCAGAACAGCAATAGAATGGTGCAGAAGTTTGAATGAAAGGAAGGAGTTTGCTGAATATACTTCTCACTCTGCAACTGAAGAAAATTGGTATTCATCTTTACCCTAAATAATTGACTATAAATAATGTTGAAAACAAAACTCAAAAATATTATAAGCTGTGAATTTTATATCTTGCATTTCCTAATGGACAAAAATGAAAATTTTTTTTTAAAGTCCATTTATTTTGTATATGGTTTCGTATTTTTCATTCAGTGTTTAAATCATTAGGTGAGTTTCAGGTGAGGGTTACCGTTTCATTGAGCTTTGCCTGTCTTACTTAAAAATCAGAATTCTGATGACTTTGTCAAAGGACAGTTAATGTTACAAAGATAGTATCTTGCAAGGCAAAGAAGAGATACCAGACTAAGAAAGGTGGCTTTTAACAGAACATAAAGCAGTCCAAAACACTACTTTGAACTGCTTAATGACACTTCTATCTCTTGCTGATGTATGTGTTCTTTTTAATACATGCTACTCACCAAAAATCTACTGACATCATCTGCAAACATATTGGGATATTAAAAATGTGCTAATTGAAATCAATTGCAGTTGCACTTGCTACTTAAATTGTAGTAGATTCAGCTGATACATTTTATAGCTGATGAAATGAAAATTCTATCTAAATTTATATGTACTTACAGCAAAGAGACTATTCTTAGAGCAGAGACCCAATTTTTGGAAACACAAATGATTTACAAATTTCAGCCATTGAAGGTATCAAAGACAGAGAAAACGCTTTTTTTTCCACTTGGATTTTGCTGATCTAATTTTCAGTATTGCTAGAAACTTAAAAACTAAAATCTGAAGTAGAAAGTATCCTTGAGAACCTTTTATGATACTAAATCATTTAATAACCTTCATTTTCTTGGACAGGTCTGCTAATACAGAGCTTGAAAAAATACAGAGATTTAATTGTATCCTTTTAAAAAGCTGTAAAAATTTTTTCACTTTTATATTCTGCTGATTATCTGCATGTTAAAATCTGCAGGTTCAGATCATCAAAGGCTCTCTATACTAATCTTACCTTCTTTTACTGTCTCACTTCTTAAACTTACCTCTTTTTCTTACTTATCATTTTTGTTTTATCACTTATTTTGTGGTAAAGAAAAAAAAAAAACACCAAACAAAAACAATGTTGAAGTACAAAACCAAAACGAAAAGTCACCAGAAAACAAAGCCCTTTAATGTGTATTGCATCAGTTTTGCTATGAGTCGTCTGCTGATCTGTTCTTGAAAGAGGAGTAACAGTTGCCTTTGGGCTTGTTGTTGCTGTACAGTATCTTTCTGTTTATCAGCTACCTTAGTATTGTTCTATTGTGTTCAGCCAGCTCAAAATGTGCTCTGTGCTGAATCTGCTTAAAGCCACTCTATAATTGTCTTTAAGCCAGTGTTCAATTCTATTAGTATGAAAAGTGCATGCTGTTAAACTAGAGTGTAACACACGTTTTCTTTTCAAAGTAACTTTTGGATAAATTGAAGTCTAAAAGACATTTTTCTATAAATGTTTTCGACATTTGAAGTAATACTCTTTCTTTTTTTAGCTGTATGTAATACCATGCTACAAAATGTGAGACTTAGCAAGGCAGAATGATGAACACAAATGCAGAGACTTTTTTTCTTAACAAAGTAACACTAGTGTTATTAGACCGTAGCAACATTCTGAAAAGGACATCTTCTGCAAAATCCGATCCATCCCGTATTGCTGTCAGACAAGAAGCAAACGGGAGTGAGAGGGAAGAACTAAGTGAAGGTTGCGTCTTGGAGGCTTTGGAAAGAACTTCTAAAGTTATTCAGGATATTGAATCTCTGCTTGCTGCTTCTGGGAAGTGAAGCCCTCGGGCGTGTGAAGCCCTATGTTCCGTGGCTTCATAGGAGCTGTCCCAGCTCTGTCTGAGGAGGCTCTGAGGGGAGAGAGGAAAGAACTCTGAAGCCAGAGGGACAAGTTGCCTGTAGTCTGTTAGGTACCAGTGTAATATCAGTAATTACGCCGGTGCTGTATTTGGTATAGGCAAAGAGAACAGTTGAGATAATAGAGCACTGCTGTATAAACATATCAGGCCTGACCTGACAGTGCTGCTTTTAAATATATGAATATATGTTCGAACCAATTTGATGGATGGATTGCTGCTGAAGTGACCAGGGTAGAGACAGGAAGTTTTCATTGCAAAAACGCGCTTTTATTTAGATGGTTACACCAAGAAGTCTAATACCGAATAAAATGTTTCCCAAATGCTTTCTATATGGCTCTCTTTTAGTAAATAAGTTCTCATTTCAGGGCAGAAGGCACTTCTCTCTTGTGTGGTCTGTCAGTGGAGCACCATGTCTTCAGTGACAAAACACTAAACTCTTATCATCTGTTTCCCTCCTACCATATAAAGGAGTAAAAGCGCGAACACCGAAATCCTGTATTTAATAGTGCTGGAAACATTCCTCCCTCACGGACAAACCCCGCTGCCCGCGGCGGGAGGGGATGGGAGGAGACGAGGCGGCTGCGGGTCCCAGGCTGCTCCGCGGCCACGCATGCTTCCTGACCGCCTCCCGATCGCTCTTCCCAGCCCGCTGCCTGAGGGCTTCCCAGCCCGCTCCGGCCGGGATCGGCGTGGCTGAGCCCCATGGGCTGAAGGGCGGATGGCGGCGGCCGCAGTCCAGGTGGGCTCCGGGGCGGGCGGGGCGGGCGGCGGCTCCGGCGCCCTTCACCCCCCCAGGCCCCGCGCCTCCCTTCACGCTCCTGCTGGTCTCGGGCTTCAGGTTTATTTCCTGCTCGTTTTAATTTAGTTTGTTCTTCAGCCTTTCGGTAAAATCCTACCTCTTCCTTCTGGGCTTTTGCCCTCTCCAGCCCCAAAAGTGTGTTAGAATTATCTGGCGCAAAAATATTTGCATAATCACTCCAATAATGTGTTGTAATTATCTGATCCAAAAATGCTGGCACTGTCAGCTGTTCACAGATAGGCTGGGATCTCCTTTTCCATGAGAATATACGCCAAAGGTTTGAGCTGGTGTCTTAATTCTGCTTCATGCAGTTTTTAATATAAATTAACATTTAATATCAAATAAGGAGGGGTTTAGGAGATTATGGAATTGTAAGAGATTACAGTCTTTTAACTTCTGCAGAATGCATAATTCTGTTACTTGGCATGGTGTTGTTGGGTTGTAGGTTGGATTTGATGATCTCAGATGTCTTGTCCAGCCTAATTGATTCTGTCATTCTGTAACTTCACGCATTAAATTCCTGTATATATTTGCATATCTGATAGCGTCGTGCAAAACTGGGGCAAAAATTATACAGTGCAATATTTCTAAGTGGTAATTTTAGTAATTGGATTTTTGTTTTGCTCGTACAACATAGCCTCTTAGTGTCAGCTGTGTTCTGAAAAGTATGTTTACAGTTTTGATCTAAATATCTTTCTGTGTCAGTTTAAAGTGTTAACTGTGTGTTCATAAAAACTACTTTGGTAATTTCCTTAAATTAAATTAAATGTAACTGCAGAATTCCATTTTGAGACTATAGACAGAGATCAAGCTTAGTACTTTATGTCTTGTGAAAATGGCATGGCAAACCACAACTGGAAGCTGGGTTGCTGTATCAGCTGTTGTGTTTTATGTAAAACCAATCTAGATCTTCCCTTCAGGGTATTAACTGGACTGACCACACAGAGGTTTTTAAGCATTCTTGTGTGAATTATTCCCCGCTTTTCTGTTTTAGCAGGAATGTATACTACACAACTGCTTTCTGAGATTTATAGGCTGGGAAAACTGATGCCTTATTGTGATACTTTGTAAACAGCCTGAAAAGCAGCATTTTGCAGGGAAGAAAAAGTTTCTAGTTTTACATAAAAATTTATAATTTCACAGATTATTTTGGTTGAACAGAGTTTTGCTTTTTCTAGTCTGACTTCCCTCTTGATCTGCAGAATATTTCTAGGAAATTGTGTTGTAGGTGGGAATATGAGTTGATTTTTACACAGGTGGCACTCATTTTTGTCTAAAAAGGAGGCTGAAACAGGCAGTTTAAAAAGAAGAGTTGGACATGGCTCTTGACTGCGGTCAACCTTTTTGCATCCTGTTCTTCATTCTGGCTCAAAGAAGACATGCTAGTACTACCAATAGCAAAAGTGTAAGCCTAACATAGAACTGACACAGACCTCTGCTGCTGTACGAATTTCTGGACCTCTCTTTATTCCAAGGTCACTGATTGATAGGGTGGAATTTATAAAGAGATCCCTGAATGGGACTCACAAATGTTCAATTAGGTGGGAATCTTCCAAGCACAAGAAGAAATCTGTAAAAATGGATCACTCTATCCTTTGAAATGCAATTCCTTAGAAGACTGAAACTGTTCTTTTTGGACTTTGTGTTCTATTACCTTTTAGTTATTATCATGTTCCATTTTTATTTCTGCTCTTGTCTTGGTTTACGATCTTTTTTCTACTTTCTTTTACAGAGTTTCAAAGCTTAGCTGAAGTTGCTTTTAGCTCAATTATATTTGTTTACAAATTAATTAAATATATGTTTATTCTTTCTGGATATTTTTACTGTTGTTCATATTTCATGTATGCTGTTTTGCCTAACATTGGAGCTTATTGATGCCTAGTTTGTTTTTATTTAGAATGGAACAAATGGTGTTTGGTATTTCCTGCACTGGACTGAGCAGACTGGATTCAGAAAGCATAGAGGCTCAACACTGAGGCATAGAGCATAGACATTTCCTACTGAAGTAAGGCACCTGCAATGGAAAAAAAAAATGTTCTCCTAGTCCCAGGGGAAGTTTGATTCTGAATACTGGTGTGATTTTTAAAGGTATGTTGCTACATCACCTCTTCGCAGAGTGGATTCTTACACAGCTTTTATGGTAATTTTAAATGAAATCCCATCTGATATGACGGCTATGTAGAAGAAACATTTGTGAGAAGATTGCCATTTTTTTCCTTAAAATGGAATTTATTCAGTAATGTCCCGTGTACTGTAAGGTTACCCACCAGAAAATGGCTCTTCCATTGTTTCAGGAAATACCTTATGTCTACACATTCATTCAGAAGAGGCACAGTCATGGTTAACAGACTCTAAACTTGACCCACTTTTTTCATCTCAGTGCAAAGTCCATGTATTATTCATGCTTTCTTCTCTTTTACTTTTTTTAATGTTTTCCAAATAAATGATTCAGTGGACTTTTTTTTTTGACAGAGATGCTAGTAGTTCTGTCTTGTGGATAATTCTACAGCAGTCAGGCATGTAAATAATCTGGAAGAAACATTTTTATCTTGTGAGACTTATAATATGTTTAAAATCATAAATTACGTGTCAGCTTAGGAAGTCTAATACACTCAAAAACTCCCTTCAGATAAGAATTTACCTAGTAAAGAAGGGTTGTTAGGATTTAATGTATTGCACAAAAATGGCGGATTCATGGGAAGAATACATTTTTAGGCAGGATATAGGCTTTAAAACTGTGGTCTGTCCCTACAGCTCCCCAAAAAGACTAGCATAACAGCTGGGACAGTTAGAACTTCTCTTGCAAAAATAGAAGTTACGAAGGTAATGTGGCAGACAATAGATAAGTCCTAGCAGTAACAGCCAACTTCTCTGCGAGAGCACATACTGAGGAAAAGGTTAGGTAGTTTTTGGTCTTTAAGGAGGTGGTTTTGGTTACTTTGCTTGACTAAATGGTTGTTGTCTTTGTATTTATTTTAAATAGTGAAGATACTTTAGTGGGTTTGGTTTTCTTAAGGTTTATTCTACGTTCCAGTCTCCAAACTAAACAAGGCATTGCCCAGGAAAGGGTACTAGGGGAATACTGTATACGTCAGCAAAGAATGTAAAGTAAAGCAGTGGTTTGGATTATAGATTAAAAACTCACTTTTAACAGCTATTGTATAGAGAAATCTGAGCTTTTGAGCATCAGTCCTAAGAATCCTCCAAACTGAATCTTCTTTTGTTATTACAGGTATTTCAGTGGATTAAATAATGTATGTAAAATCAGAAGGAATCTTGAAATATATTCGGTGTATTATTGTAGATATGTTTCAAGTTATTTTGTAATATTTAACATTGCTGTAGGTGGAATTAGAGTTCTCCATGTGACTTGGGCTGGTTCTAATTAAAACAGATCAGGTGTTTTAATTCAGAGCTGTAGTGTTCAAGTCAATAAATTAATGGAAATAAAAAATTCCCTGGGAATGTTAAATGCAAACACTGAATTTGGGGTCTTAATGCCCAGTTGTAGCTGTGGTAACAAATGCTTTGTGCAAATGGATTTTCTTTGTTTAGTAATTTTCTTTCTGATCTCTGACATTTACAGAACTGAGGATACATAGGACAATGCACAGTGTGTATCCTGATGACATTTTGTGTGCTGTGACATGGTTTTTGTCATGGCATCTGAGACTGAAAAGGCCCACGCTCTTCTCCAGACTTTCAGCACAGCATCGGTTATTTCCAGTCTGGGTTTGGGGATATTCTGCTTTGTAGCAGACAGACTTCTGCAGTTCTCCTTCATTCAGCAAAATGACTGGCTCCGAGCCTTATCTGATAATGCAGTGCATGGTATACTGGGGATGTGGTCCTGGGCGATAGTGATTGGACTCAGGAAGAAAAGTGACTTCACTGAGGTCACACTGGCTGGCTTCCTTGCCTCTGTCATCGATGTGGACCACTTCTTTCTTGCCAGATCTCTGTCATTAAAGGTAAGTCAATAGATCAGTAATTCATTAATTTATTACTGTTTATGTTATTGTTCTTCTACCATGTCTTAGACAAAAAACATTCCATTGATAATTTAATTTAATACATTTGAGATCTATACAGGAATTTTGTTTATATGCAGTTGTTACAATTTTAAAAACCATAAAAATATTTTGCATCTACTGTTCAGTTTCTACTACTTAAAAGGAAAAAAAGAGAGTTTTGCACATGTACATTCTATTCTACACGTATCACATACTTGCTTTGTTATCCAACTTGAGGAGTTAAGTGCTGCTTTATGCATTTTTGTGGATGAAGTGGATTATTCCATTTCTTTTTACAGTTGGGGTTAGAAATACCTGAATGTGGGGTAGAAATATCTGAAGCATGATAGAGCTTCGGTTGCATTTCATTGAGTCTTTCTAATACATTTGTTTTAGCCAGCCCTAAATATTTCTTCCATGAACAAGCTATATGTGAGCTGTCACCTTTAAAAAGGCAGTCTGAGTTGCATTTAAATATAGTTCATTGAAAAAAAAAATAGTAGGAAAGCAAGCATCAGCTTATTAATAAAAGTAAAAAGGTAAATTGGCTCCTATTAAGGAGTGAATGAATCATCATTTATTTGCAGAACTGCTTGGTAGGACAGTTTCTCAATAGGGTTATTACTACCGGATTATGGCACTCCTTTGCAGTAATTTGCCTCCTCTAGTTTGCTCATAATACTATTACATTGTTCATAGGGAAATAGCTAAAAGGAAGGCAGGAAGGAAGGAAAATCCTGTTCTTTATATTCATGTAAGTAAAGAAGAACAATGGTGTACCAGTTTTTAAAAAATATTTATGTGACAGCTAAGTGCAAGAGGCAAATATTGCTTATAGTTGAAATGTAAAAACCAGGCTTACATGGAGAAATAGTTTTTGTTTACATACAGTATCACTATTTATTGTAGAGAAAATACACCTTTTATCTGTGCATTTGGTCAGTTTTTCCCTCTTGGCTTTACCAGTGCTGAGGAGAAAGGGAAGAATTGAGTCCCTCAACCTGCTGGCCACATTCATAATGCGGCCTAGGATACCACTGGCCACCCTTTTGCCTTGTGGACAGTCAGACTCCATCATATCCTGGTGCCTGGCATCATTCTTCCCTAAATAGTCTCTAGTTCTCCACTTTTCTGTCCTTCTTGCATGTGGAAATGCTATACAACTATAAAACCATGTAAAGAAAAGGAAAGTTAGCTTGGTTGATTAATGGGTCCTATAATATTATTACTGAATAAAAATATGGAATAGAATTTAAATCTCTAATTATTCTCGTCTGGTTTTTCTTATTTTAAAATCAATGAATGCAAATGAATGAATGACTAGCTAATAGAAAGTATTAAAATTTTACTGCTGCTTTTTCATGCATTTGAGATGATTACTAGTATTTTTCATACTTGTGACCACTAGATGTCACATTTCACCGATGTCAGTTTGTAAAGTTGACTATTGAATTGTGTCATGGAACTGGGAGGTGATCTGGGACTTGGCAGTGAGGCAAAGTTAAATTTACTTACACCTTCCATGATAGGGAACGTTTGTGTAGCCTAGCCTATCCCTACTATGTGAAACCAAGTGAATTTTTGTAATTTTGTGACTTAATTTCTTCTTGTGTTGTTTCAGTTCCCAAGCAGGTAGCAGTTCATTTTCTAATCCAGCCTGAAGTATTGGTGATGACAGTTAGATCTAGTTCTCTTATTCTTTACGGGTTTTTTTTGCAGAAGACAGCTGTTTTCTGTGCTCTTCCCCAAAATGTTTTTCAAATCAGAAAGACAAAACATAGCAGGTAGAATCATAGCCCTTTTAGTAGCAAAATTTACTTAGCTGAAGTAAGGAGAAGACAAGATGCCCAAAGGCTTTTTCAAAGTGATTTGCCTACCAACTCCTTTCCTTTCCACATGTTCACTGGGTTAGTAAAGGAAATAATCCGGTGTAGGTCTCTTGACTCTTAGAGCAAAAACATCATTACAACTTGCAAAGCTAGTATTCTTTACAAAGACTCTCTTCTCAACTAAGTAACTTTCAAAAAAAAAAATCTTACAAGAATAAATTTGTGTTTTCTAAACCTCATACTATTTTTCTCCTCCCCTCTCTACTGCTAAATTACCTCTAAAGGGTCCTGTCCAAAACCATGAGTAGTATTTTAGGTGAGACTTCATTTGAACCAAATGCTATAGAATAATTTCTTTGAATAGCACAAAAGTACAATGCTTCTGTCCTTTTAAAATGAAAAAATTAATGTTACAGTTTTTATGTCTTCTTGTAGTGCCATCAAAATCTGTTTGGTTTGTGATGTAACATAATTCCCATAAAGCTTTCTTCTGTGTGCTGTTTGGCCAGCTAGATCTGATTGCAATATGTAATTTTTCTTTCCTTGGCTTAATATGACATGCGTCTCAGTTTCTCGGCATAATTTCTGGCTGTCACCTATATAATTTATTGCTTTGTGGGATAGTTTTTTACTATGTATTTGTTAGATACTTTTTTACTACATATTTGGAAGTTACAGTCCCATTCTTCATCTTTCAATTGCATGGTTGAAAGTAACTGCTTTAAGAGATTAAGGTGTTTACTGCTTTTGCAACAGATTACTCAGTAACCAATAAATTAGTAAGTCTAATTAACTAACCACACCACTATTACTAATTTGTACGATCAGTATATTTCACGTTACTCTACACAATCACCTATAAAGCTCATCATCATCACTTTTAAATCTGATGACGAGTTACTTTTTCTGGAGTAACCTTTTTAGGCAGCACAAGACAGTACTGCCTTCTGCCTCCAATTGCTACCTTCACACTAGTCTAGTCACCTACTTCTGTTCCTGCTGACACAGCTCAGCACTTGGATTGTTTCGCCATTGCTCTGTTTTTCATGGTCATCATTATTTTTCTGCAGTATTCAGGATAAATAGTCACCTGTGGTATTTATATGTTTGCTCTGATAAATACTTGTGTACCAAGTACCATGTGATCTGACCTTTTGCCCACATTATTTTTGCAACAAGTATGAAGTCTACAATGACTTCACTACTTGGAATTTGTAGTTCTTTGTGTTCATGTGTTTTTCACTGTGCAAACAAGTATAGAAGAACCTATCTCACTGAGTACTCCAAAGATGGTAGTTCCTGCAGCCTGTCGTCAGTCAGGAGTGCTGGTATGACATGATGGGCTGCTCCCAGACTCCAGCAGGACTGTAGCCCAGACACTCGTGTTGCAGAACAGACATGCAGAAATTGCTGTTTGCTGGCAAAGACTCACCAAATTCTAAAAGTGTAGAACATGCAGTCGGTGGCAAACATACATAGCACTGCTGGGAAGTGTGCCACCCATGGGTGACCTGGGCTGCACAGGAGCATTTCTGGAACTGGAGAGTAAGCTTTGCACAAGCACAATTAATATAGCTTTGAATATGTTACAATGTTGTTAATATTACTACTATAATATATGTTACATTGAATATGTTAGTATAAACTAAAGACTTCAGGCTTGTGAAGCACCACAGAATATCAGTGAGGGACCAACTGTTGCTACATAAGATCTAAGTGGG
>WEKY01052528.1:0-10107 GCA_013390045.1 Picathartes gymnocephalus | reverse complement strand
CTGGAGAGGATGATACCCACTCTGCACTTAGCAAGCATCTCAAATCTACAGCTAAGATCTCATTTCAAGCCACCTGGAAAACTTTTTCTACTTCACAGAAAATGTGACTTCTCAGAGATATTATTGAAGCCAAAGCCAAAAATACATCACTTGCATTTAATATAAGAATAGTACAACCTGGGTGTTTTTAATCATAGTAAGTCATAGAAATGGTGTGTGGAAGGGACTTCCAAACATTCCTACCTTCTGNNNCTTCCAAACATTCCTACCTTCTGCCTGAAGCAGGATTACCAGCTCTCCACTTCTCCCATTTCCAGAATATGAAATAATGCTCATGTGGCTTCACTGTTCACTTAGTGATATGACCCTCAGAATTAGTTGCTGTTATGCCTTTAATGAGGATTATTTGCAGGCTGCCTTCAAGCACAAGTCCCATGATTGCTGCTGGCACAAGGTGAAATTCCTACTTCAGTAATGATACTGTCCCTGGCAAACATAGCGTTGACTTGGTTAAAAATTGAGAGAATTCTCTGAAAATGAGATTTACTGATGAATAGGATGAATAAGAAAATATAAATAGAAGATACATGAATGTATACTAAAAATTGGGCCAAACTGCAAAAGCTGCACCTGCAGCCAAGTCACCCTAAAGTTTGGAACACAGACATTCCATGCTTTTTTCAGTGCATTAAGGATATAATTAGCGGCCAATCACAAAAATTTTATCTGCTGAAGTTCAGGTACTGAAAAACATCAGAAAACTGTTTTCTCTTTGAGCCCAGGTGAAGTATCAGTGCTCTTTCATACACCAGGAAGCTCAACAGAAGGGAAACAAATACACTATCAGTTAGAAGTACATCTGTAAAAAAAAATTGTAGGGTGGGTGCAGATATGCTTTAGCCTAGTTCTACTTCTCTTATGACCCTATACAGTGAGTTCTGTTTGTGCCTGAGAAACCAAAGCATTGGACTTTGCTGCAGTTCTTTCTTACAAATATTTTCTTTGGTTTCAGTGAAGACCACACTAGCCAAAAATCTGGACTGAAATCTGTCTCAGGGTTAACTAAACCCACGTACAGTATCTGCAGGCAGGAATACGAAGCCTTATGAGAACCGTGGGTCAGTGAACTCAGCCCTTTACTGTAACTAGCAACAGTGGTAGACAATCTGCCTAGGAAACCAGTCCTGGGCTTTCTGTTCCTACTGGTCCTGCTGGAAGTTTGGGTCAGCACCTCACTCTGCAGAGAGCTGATAACCTCTTCTCCCTTTCAGTTTATGTTTATTCATTCCCACTTTAAGGCCATTTGTTTCTTTGTCAGCAGTGCCATAGAGAATCAACTGCTCTACTCCCTCCAATGTTTACAGAGTGTGCTAGTATCTCCTTCCTGCTTTTCTTCTCCTAAGCCTAATTATCAATTTATTCTCATTTTTTCTCAGCCCTATAAGGAGTCCAAAAGCTTTTCCTTCTAAACTATTCCAGTTTAAATAAAGGAGTTCTGCAGCAGGGTTGTTAGGGTGTAATGAAGGAAATTCAAACAAAATGGAATATCGCATCAGTTTTGAGGTCCCAGCTGTAGGACAGGTTCAGTTTTGGCTATCACCAGGCTCAATTCATTGTAATTTGCAACTGACAAATTATGCTGTAAAGCAGATCCAAATCTTGAAGAAAAACTTAGCAAAGGCTGCACACTTAGCTAGCTTACTTCATATCAAACAGCAAGGAATCATATATCTTCCCCTTTTCATTCAACAGATTCATGAACTTAAGCCAAGCACTTGAAATATGCAATCTAAGATTTTATTTTATAATAAAAAATGAGAACAGGTGAATTTCCCATTATTATCTTTTTACTGTAAAACTTTTACATACACTGATCAGATGAGGCACCTTCTCTTCACCTCCAGATTGAATCCCTCTGCTATGCAGAGGGTTTCAAAACAAGCCAAGTTGAAACTTTGCAAACTGCACTTATCTTCATCATGCACTGGGAATAAACAGATGACTCAGTATCAAGTCCAGTAGAGATTTTTTTCCTTTTCTTTCTACAGCAAATGAACCTTTTTTGTTGTTTAGGCTGAAGGATTTTTCACAGGTTGTTTTTAACCTATCCTGCATCATTATTTCTCATAATAACTGAATTCCACATAGTTCTTTCTCCTATGAACATTTCCTGATTTATGAAAAGCACAAGCACTAATACATCTGATTAGAAAAACAAATATGAATATGCCCTTAAAATGAGGGGAGAAAGTTGCATTATTTTTATTGCAATTCTTCCAAAGATGCAACAAGTCTTCCTGATCTCCTGATGCCAATTAGAATTAACACTGTGAAAAGGAGCACCAGCAAAGTATCAGCAAAGTATTAGAGAAGTATCATCATCAAGAGGAAACATTCCATTCATAGACAAAGGAGGCAATGTCTTTATACAGTATACAAATAAATTTCAGAACTCATTAGCACCCAACACTGTGAAGACCAAAAGTTTAAATGGATTCTTTGAGTGATAGGGACCTCACTGTTAGAAATTGTGTTGAACACACACCTTGCAAATGTTGCTCCACAAGAGAAATCAGTGGGCAATGATGACAGAAGGGCTTGCACCTCCATGGTAATGAAGTCACAGAAGTATAACTGTGCTCGTTAGAAGCAGAGGGAAATCAAAGCTGGTACAGAGTTTTGGCCAGAAGAACATTTTGAAACTTCATTGTTTATTTAGACCTCTTGCCTCTGAAAAATGGAGGTAGAAATCTTCAGTGAACAACCTCTTTAGTGAGACTTGCCAGACAGTCTCTTCCTGGTTATGCCAAAAATAGAAGATTAACATGGTTTTTATGTGTTATTTGAGCACTGTCATCTGCTAGCCTGAACAAAAGTGTGAAATGGGTGAAGAAAAAAATACTAACAGTTTTGATTAATTTCTAGTTCCCAGGGATTCTACTGTCAGTAACAAAGCTGTAGGTCCTTGACTGAAGAGCAATCTAAGAGGTAAAGGTTGTGCTGCAAAGGGCAACAACTTCAACATTTACTGGAAAATCTCTTGGCAGCCAGCATGGCCAAAGCAATGTGTGGTGGCCAGAGAGTATCCAGGAGTGACTGGATGAGACAGTGTTTCAGCAAGTCTTTCCTTTACTCTTCATTAAAGGAATTTCTGTGTAGCTGCAAATAGAAGCTAGAGCTGCCCTGGAGTCAATCCTCAAGGACAGACAGGACTAGAAGCCTAAGGGGGCATTGCAGTGTACTGCTCTTGGGTCACAATGACTTTTGGGAGGGCTCAGGTTAGTTTTCATTTGGCAAAAATAGTTTAATGAAGCTTTAGATTTCAAGAAGGCGTGCTGGTAGCCCTCGCGTAAGGCTGCCCAGTTCAATTTGATTTTGCGGTCTATCAGAAGATATGCAGCAGCTGGGTGCCAAATTCGGGTGTGCAGAATCACAGCAGCCTTTACAAACTACACAACAGAATTTAATATCCCAGCCCAGAAAACACAGTTCCACTGGAATCCAAGTTTCTGCGTATAAAACAACTCATTCTCGTCAGCTGATTATTCCCTTTGTGTTGCTGGGTAGTGGGTGCTGAGCATCTGTTTTATATGACTGCTCCCCGTGGTTGCTTCACAATGTTGCTTTTCATAAGAGTGTGGTGAGCTATCTAAAGCCTGCTTTATATGAAGTGTTTGGAAATGCATTTGCAATAATGAATGGGTAGTGGAAATTCATCAAGCCATACAGAGGCAGATACTGTGAGGCAATGAATTAACAGTAATAATAGCATCTGATGCTGCGGGTTATTTTCATTCTAAAACAAACTAGCTCATGTACAATATATGACACTGGCATTTTTTAACTCTTTTTCCCTTTTGGGTGCAGACAAATGAAAAAAGATCATGCTCTGGAAAGGTAGTATTTTTAGGAGGACGTTTAACAAATGCAATTACAGCAAGACATTGTAGCTCAGATTGCATATGGGTAAACACGTGCTTTCACACCAAGGGAAAAGTTTAGCTTGGCAGCTGAGGCTGAGAAGCATGACTCCGATCTCATTTAAAGCCAAAACTGCAGAAACCCAAGCCATTTCCAAAAATAACATCAAAATTAGAGCCTTGAACCTCCTCAGACTGGTCATGTTGAGAATGATGATCCTGGGGACCAACAAAGCTACTGAGTCCTCCATGGAAACATTTTTGTGTGCTGATTTTGTTCTTCAGCCATGAAGAAAGAAATATATTTCGGCAACTGAATATAAGTATAGATAAAATTAATTCAGCTTCTAGGATTATTTTGCTGATTAAAAATTCCTGTGAATTTCCAGGGCTTTTTATATTCATACTAGCTGATATACAACACTAAATCCTCCTAATTGACATTCATTAAAAGGAAAAGTAGATGAGAGGGCATTCACCTATAACTTTCTTAAAATTTCAGAATAGACTCTTGAGATATTTGTGAAACCTCAGTTAGTGTAATCTCAATGCCCCACTCTATTTCAGTGATTTTTCTTTGCAAAATCCTTCCAGTATTAGAAAGGCAGAGAATCATTGCCTGCTAAAAGATCTCTATTAATCAAAAGTGAAAAATCTACATTTTGGAAGGATGCTAGGCTCTGGTCCTGTATGGTGGCTTTAAATACACATGCAATGTTGGTATCTGTATCTGGACTTTGCATTCCTTTTGGTCAAGCTTAGCATAAGACATAATGGGAATCATTCTCCTGGGTGGTGGAAAATTTCCACAAGTGAATCCTACCGCCTCAGTGTCAAAAGACCTTCTTGGGGAATCCCAACAATGCTTAGGAGAGAGAGAGGTGCTGAGAGGTCCCCTTAAGCCAGGAAGTCTTTGCAGAAATAAAACATCAGGTGCTTAAGGAGCATAACTCATGAATGTATATTGGTGATGATGCTCTTGACCTGTCTGTCCTAATTTTCAACTCCTTCTAATATGATGTGCCATCTTATGTAGGAAATATGTGGGGAAGTGGAGAATCACTCACATGTCTGCATCCAAAGAGAAGCATTAATCTCTGGTTACGCTTCCTGCAATGGAACCAGCATTGACATGGTGATATCCAGGGTTATTGTCAGGTTCCCAATGGTGGGAAACCAACTCCCCTTTAAATACCTAACTAGACAAGTCCAGCCAGGACATGAGACAGTGGGGCCAAGGCAAAGAGTGCAGGAGGAGTAGAGGTCTCAGATTCCTCTGCAATATGGATAGCCTGATATGGAAATGAAGGTTTGTCTCTGCAGCCCTTTTTCCTTCATAGGACTGCAGTCAGGATCCCTATGGACTTGCAAAAGAGGGTGTATTTTAGTCTTTTGGAGCTGTGAATGTGAGAAGGAAGAATCTCCTCCTGATGCAGACCCATGCTAGGTGCCCACTGTCTCCGCGATGCTGCCATGCACAGGGGCAAAGGACCCTTTGTCCCTGGGGCAGAAGGGGCAGTGAGGGCTCCGAGAGATGTGAAGTTGTTTCAGTCATTTCTTGCAGTCTGTTTCACAGTAGGAACCAAGGACGCAACACCATTTTAAAGAGAGATTTCAAATGAGCCCCCGCCCAAGCATAACTGGCGAGTCTCAAGGGCCATGCTCCATTCAGCAGTTCTTAGTGTGGGCTGTGTGCAAATAGTGCTAGCTAGCACAACATTATTTAACCTTTAGTGTGTTTATTTGGCGGTAGAATAAGTTTTGATTTTCCCATTTATAGAGATTCTGCTGGGAGAAACAACATATTTCACACTAGCCATTGCAGTTCCTGAGCAGAGTAATAAAGCAGAGTGATGGATCGTGCACCCCCTCTCTCCTTGTGCTTTATTATGCATTTCTACATAAAACTATTTTCAGTATTTTGAGAAGGAAGTTCTGACAATCAGCACTGGTGTTTATGAAACTCCAGACCCTATCCAAGAGTCCCCTGACACAAATGTTCTTCCTCACAGAAGGAACTGTTTCCTTAGCTCTTTCACCACTTTAGAGCCATTCCCTACAACTCTTTTGTAGGCGTTTTCCATCTGAATACACTTTATTTAGGTTTTGTGCTTTCAGACAGCTATTTAGTTACTCCATTACAAAATCAAAAAAATCCCCTCAGAAATTCAGATGCCTGAAGACTTACACAGGGGAGTTTTGTTCAGGCAAGAGCAAGGAAGTATTTAGGGATCTTTTCAGAGTTTGTCCAGCATTGCATGCTTATCAATATTCATTTTTGTGCTGGGAACTTCTCCATTGCCCTGTGCATTCTGTTGTTGTTTATCAGAGCTCCAGCACACAGCGTGAGGACTAACAGTTGTTTATTATCATTAACAAATCTGTTTACAGTGCCCTGTGGCCAGGTGGTGCTTGCTAAATGCACTACTGGATTTAACAAGGCCACTCACGTACTTAAAGTTACTCCCATGCCTACATACTTTGCTGAATCAGGGCTTAAGCGAACTGCCTAAAATCACTCTCGATGTCTAAAAAGCCAGAACTCCTGACTCCTAGTTCTGTGCATTAACCACAGGATTATCTTTTCCCTCCTGGGAGTTTCAAACTCAGTTCGCTTCAAAATGACCACCGCTGAAAGACAGATGAATGAAACGGTACACATAAAAATAACTATGATCAGAAGTTTTCCCTCAAACTAAATATTAGCACAGACCCATCTGAAGTTTCCATTTGAACATTTCCATTGCTTTAAAATTTATTTTCCATGTACATGTACATCTCAATTCTGGCCCAAACCAGAAGGTGAAGTGCCAAAATACTGTACGAAAGGATATTTTTTTGGTCCAAGTGCAAGCATTCAATGCTGAAAGTCTTGCAACAAACCTTGTTCTCAAGGACTGCAGCCAAGTCTTGAAGATTTCAAGTGCTTAGATAGTATAAGGCCAGATTCTTGACTTCAGTGGAAATATATCCCTTTGTGCCAGCTGAAATTCTGGCCCTAACACATAGTAAGTGTCCTTCTAATCCACTGTTACTCTACTACCTAGGTGTAGAAAACACCTGCTGAAATATTCTAAAGCCTGTGTGCCTCCTTGTATCTCTATGTCACAAAAGATATAAAGAAGGAAACGTTTAAGCATGCAGTAGTGCCCTGCAAAGTCAAATACAAAACTGGGCAATTTCCTCACCTTAGAAAACCTCTTTGGTTTTTTATCCTCAGTGGCTTAATAGTCATAGCACTGACTGTGGGCTACATTATGCAGTGCTGATGGCAAACATTTTGAATGAGCAAACATCCAATCTCTAAATCAATGGACACTGCATCACATAAGCCATCTTCTCTACCTATTTCCCCTCTGACACACAATAAAAAGGGCCCCAAAATACCAACTTTCCATGTAAACTGGAGTGGAGTATCAATGAACATGGTTAGCACAGCAATGAACTTGCCTGCTCTGCTGGTGTTACAGCCAGACATGGAGAAGAGGTGGATGCACACAAGAAGGCAGCAGGCACAGTGTCTGTTCTTGTGGTGTCTGCAGAAGCTTCTTCTGACCTGTCATCTGCCTGGATTCATATTCCAGTGTTAATACAGAGTTAATGAGCTCCCATGCCATTTGCATCTCAAGCATCTCTCAGTAAATGACTCCAGGGCCATTCTTATGAGAATACATAGAATCATCTGCTGAAAACATGGATTGTATTACCTAATATTGCTAGACGTAAGGTGAATGACAGACTGGGTTTTTAAAGCCACCCAAAGTGGATTCTGGCTACACCCTTAGGTTTACAGAAGCAGCTTGGCACCTACCAAGCAGAAATCACAGGCATGCAGAAGGGAGCTGGTCCTAGTGCTGCAAATGTGTTTATACTGGAACTCAAAATAAATAAGGAATAATGTGTCTTGTGTGTGCTGAGCAAGCCTATGACACCAACAAATTGAGCTGTTTTGGAAAATGCTGCCTGGGGAAACTTTAGCACTAAGCTTTAAAAGGAGTGGAGCCAGAAGTGGAAAAAAAACCCCAAGCCCAACAACAACAAATAACCCAGAACATATTTCAAATCTGTGCATAAGCTATAGGAAAACCTTAAATTAAACAGCTTGGCTTTAGGCAACACACAAATATTCACCACTTCGTAGCTCATTAAAATGGTCAGGGTACCCAAGAAATGTAAAAAATCATCAAGCACTTAACAAACACACATCTTATTCAACAAGAGTTGAAAAGGTTTCTGCATTTTATAGAGGTTGAACATGAGCTATTTAAGGAGGTAAAATAATCTGGACCTATAATGGTGGACAGAAAGGTTGTCTGAAACAAACAGCCACAACTGATTGCCTCATCAGTTCCTAGTCATGATTGCAGATTTAAGAAAGCATTGAAAGTGATTGTAGTTTCTGTAAATCAATGAATTTTGATGCTAAAGAATGCAAGGTATTGATTGGGAAAATTAAACTTAGCAAAATAAAGGCAGATTCTGCACAAGGGTCCTTTGTCCTTTTCTAGCAATGTCTCTATATTGCAATTCTATAGTCCCAGAAAGCCACAGTGAGCACAAACAGCAATAAAATCAAAACATATTCTTTATTTTTCTCCCTACAAATATACAAAGAAGTATTGAAGGAGCCTTCAAAACCATTTTTACTAAGGTTCTGAGAAATACATGTTTGTTTGATGCTCTGGATTATGAGCACGTGTTCATAATAAACATCAAAGAACTAGAAAAAGTTTGATAAACCCAAGGAATATTTGGATGCTTTGCTGAAGTCTCTACACCCCCTAAACCTATAATATTGATATGGTTTGTCATCCTTCTCATTGTATTTCTACTAATTCTCAAGTGCATAAATTAAAATACTGTATTGTACTGCCCTAAGCAGTGCTCTTCTGGGACAGGTCTCTTGAGACCCCCATTTGAACTTGTGCTGCTCTCCTGGTGCATCTTCTACAGGCACTCATAATTATAGCCCTCGAATCTGAGAGGAAAGAGCAGCTGCTAAATCCCAGTGGCCAATAACATTAGAAAGGTCATTGGGAACCACACTTTTCCCACGTAGTGTTTTCACGGAGCCATAAAAACCTGCTCTGCACTGTGAGCCCTCTGCATTGTGTCACGGCGCAGGGTTAGAGACTGAGCACTTCTCCTGCACTCCCACAAATCCTGGCTGGGATTGTGCAGCTGGGTAGTGACCCCTCAGCAGGCTCAGCCTGAATGCCTAAGTTGGCTATGATTTTACAGTCCATACCTGGGATCAGGTAGCTTGTGACTGAGGCTGCTAACACGTGGTGGCATTTTCCTAATCTGCAGGACACATGTTTCTACTACCAGCCCAAATCAAGGCCTGTCACACTGTGAAAAGTGACAGTTTGATTTGCAGTTGCTGTCACTGTTGGCACATAAATAAATTAGCTTCTAGTAATACACAAAGTCAAGGGGTTTGCAAATGATTCTGTATGCCAACCTCCTGCAATGTTAGCAATATCGTTGTCTGTATTAAATGTTACACTCCCGAAGTACTAATATACAGATTTACTATATGTTCACATAAAATATATTTTCTATTTATATTGTGGGTTTATATGCTGATGTTTATTACAATACTGTTATATTCAAAAAAATCATTGGCAGTACATTCATTATGATTTTCATCTCTATTGAATATTTATGGATGAAGAATTCACTGAAGTTCCCATTCCTGCGACAGAGGTAAATTCTTGCTAGCAAAGTGTTTAAATGTGCATGCAGATGTTCACACTTGTGCTGAAAAAGACAAGATATCACCTCATGAATAGGTTTAATATGGTTTGCAAGAAAAATTCACTGAAATCTGTAGTCACAACCCAGTTTTATTATACCTACACCTATATTCTTTGATTTTGTTTTTAACTATTTTCTAGATGCATGACACATTATCAGCTACTTTTTATCATGAACATTTTTGGAATCCAAACTATTTTTTTATGCTACCTACTGCGTACATACTCATGCCATGTTGTTTTCCTCTTCATACTTTTTGTTTCTTTCCAATGTTTAGATCAGGTTTGTTTTTTTTTTTCCTGGCTCTGACATTTAAGGTCTTTTGGATGCCCATTTTTACTTCCTGTATCTGCTNAAGTGGAAAAAAAACCCCAAGCCCAACAACAACAAATAACCCAGAACATATTTCAAATCTGTGCATAAGCTA
>WEKY01052524.1:0-13582 GCA_013390045.1 Picathartes gymnocephalus | reverse complement strand
CATCAGCTTGTTGAGATTCTCCTACAGGAATCAGTTTACAGGGTGAAATTCCTGTATCTAGTGTTTGGTGCACCAAGCCCAAGTAATGATTTTGCAGCTTCTCAAGCTGGATTTTTGAGCACTTAAAGCCACAGAAACCAAAACATTTCTTCTATTTGAAGCTACTGAGCAACGTTTTTAGATTCAAATAATACACTGCTGCTATTGGTTCAGTGTAAGCTAATACATAAATTCACATGTTCACAAAGAGTAAATGACTTAGGTTTTTCACATTCTGCTTTCAAAAGTCAATCTAGTTAAGTTTTAAAAAATGGGGATTTATTCCTATGAGATAAATATCTCCTTGGAAATTATGTTCAACTCCTCAACAGGAATAATAATATTACCATTCTAGTCTGACCCAAAGACATAAAAATATGAAGATCTGAATGACATTGGATAATTAAAACCAAGTAAGAAAGAAAACCACCACATATGGAGGATTTCCATGATTTTGAAGACTGAACGCTCATTTTTGGATATATTTGCTCTGTTTAAATTGACCATAGAAAACCTGATGTGGAATTTCCAAAGAAATCTATCCCCTTTACAGTAACTTAAAATAGCTCTTTCAAATTTATTATTAGCTCAGCCCCTTTCTTCAAATTTCAGAAATAACAGATGCAGTACTGTACCCGGAAAAGAGCTGAGACAGTCTGGAAGGAAGAACCCTTCTTCTTTCCTCCCTTCTTGCCACCACCAGCCTCTGTGAATTGAATAAAGGAAAACAAAAAGTTTTAAAATTATCATGAAACAACTTTAAATGTTTAGTGTTTATGGCTTTAATTCTGTGACAAATGTCCCATATTGAAAATACAATTTTCACAAAACTGACCTGCATCTGCTCCACCATAGTTGGCAAAAAGTAAAGCCAGGGTCTTCACAGATGATTTCTGGTACAGCCCAATGACAGTTTCATTCAGAGGGTCCTTGTTCTTCTCCAGCCAGCCAGAGATGTTGTAGTCCACTGTGCCAGCATAGTGCACCAGGGAGAAGTGGGCCTCAGCCTTGCCTTTGGCAGGTTTGGGCTTCTGGAAGTTGTTGGACTTGCCCAGGTGCTGGTCATAGAGCTTGTTCTTGAAAGAGGTGTCAGTTGCCTTGGGGAACATGCACTCCTCTTCCAGGATGGAGAAGATGCCCATGGGCTAGAAGAGGTTATCACAGACAAGAGGAAGAAACAGATTAGAAAGGAGACATCTCTTAGCTGGAAAGTTGATGGAGACAGAAAATAAAGTGCTTCCCATACTGACTGAGTCAGAGAAAATCAACTAAGGCTCAGCTTTTTTCAATTTTGCTTTTTCATTCAAAATTATGGAAATGCCTTTGCTGATGCAATTATTGTAGATACGACAATGTAAAATACTGTCTTCTCCATAAAACCTGTTTACTGGTAAGTACTTAAAGACCATGGCCACCTTTTTCATTTCATTTTGTAATCTGGCAATGAATTCTCTCATCAAAGGTCCTGATATCTGAATATGATCTCCAAAAACACATCCACCCTGTAGCTACTTTCACAGGGTAGCCAAAAGAAGCCAAAATATTCTCACATGCATTTTAATTGTTTCTCTTGGCAAGTATAGAAGAACTAATATATAATAGACTTGAAGAGGAAGGATACCTTCTCAATGAGCTCAATGCAGGCAGCCAGGTCCATCCCAAAATCAATGAATGTCCATTCAATTCCCTCCTTCTTGTACTCCTCCTGCTCCAGCACGAACATGTGGTGGTTGAAGAACTGTTGCAGTTTCTCATTGGTGAAGTTGATGCACAGCTGCTCAAAGCTGTTGAACTGCCAGACATAAAAAGACATACAACACTTTCAAGGATCAGTGATAATACCAAGATGTTTTCCTGTGAAATCCTAATTCACCATGTCTTATACTTTAAATACAAGTGCCGTTCCGTGTAGTTTTCATTTCCCTCTAGGATAGGCTTTGTATTTAGAAAAGAGAAGTTTCTAATTTAGAGCAATTAGAAGATTAGTTTTCTATTCTATTATTTTTTGAGGATTAAAAACATGATTCCAAAAGCCCTACAAATAAGTGTAAGGAGATACTCACTTCTATTAAACATGTTTCAAAATTCTCAATTATAGTTCTACAAATATGCTAGGAAAACTGTGCTCCTTACATCAAAGATCTCAAAGCCAGCAATGTCCAGGACACCAATGAAGTACTGCCTGGGCTGCTTCGTGTCCAGCTGTTGGTTGATGCGAACAACCATCCACAGGAACATCTTCTCATAGACAGCCTTTGCCAGGGCACCTACAGAATTGTTCACCTAAAGCATAGAGAAAGCTTTGGAGGTTACTATACATAGCAGAGGAGAATCAATGGGAACCATCACAGCATGTTCCATATTACCATATTTTTTTTACCTGCTGCACAGTTTGGCCCTTGGTCACGTATTCATTCCCCACCTTGACTCGGGGGTAGCAGAGGGCCTTGAGCAGGTCTGCTGAGTTCAGACCCATCAGGTAGGCAGCCTTGTCAGCAACTACACACCAGAAAAGACAGAAGAATAGATATTCATAAATTCCTAAAAGTCAGTGCTTGAGCAACTGTCCCAATAGTGTTCTCCACAAGGTTGCTATAAAGGTAATTTCTCTCTTTTGTTCAGGACTCCGAGTTTATAACCTTTCTGAATTTCAGTTTCTGCAAACCTTCTTCAAGAGAGCTCATTGCCTTTATCCTCTTTCAGGTGTAAGTATGGAACTTCCCACTTTCTAGTCATATAGCAGGAGGATTTACCAGTCAGGAAGTTGGAGGTATGGACTGTCCTTCCTGCTGTGACAGAGACTAATGAAGTACACATCTCACATCAGAGTTCCCTCCAAAAGGCGAGGGTGAAGAGAAGCACAGCCCTCTGCTCTCTTAGGGCTGGACCATTCACTGACCCATACTATAGCAGAGGTTGCAAGGTGTATTTCAACTTAAATATGATTAGCAATGTCACAGCAACTGACATGTAAGTCTCCTGGCTTCCTGTCAGTGTACACCAGATCTCTTTCCTAGTAATCACAGAGGAAAAAGTACACGTATCATTAAATGAGATAAATGCCTCAACTGGCATCTGGTCATGGAGCAACTATTCTTATTCTTAGTTTGCACATTTAAAGCCTGAAATCTGCCTAAATCCATATATAATAAAGACTATCTCTTTTGGAAAGTTTGCTGACTCTGCTGATACCTTCAGTGCCATCAGGCTCTGCCTGCTCCTCACGCTGTTTCTGCTTGAACTTCAAGTTCCCATAGTGCATGACAGCCCCTGTCAGCTTGTAGATGGCTGTTTTCTCATCAGCAGTGAAGCCCAGGATGTCAATGGCACTCTGGCAACAGATACATAAATGTACATATACCCAGGCTCGAATCCACCAGATGATCACTTGGTAAAGTTACTCACATCTGTGGCCATCAACTCCTCCTGATCATCAATGCTGGGGACAGTGATCTCACCTTGACTCACAAAATGGAAATCGTAAGGGTTGGTGGTAATGAGGAGCATGTCTGAAAGCAATAGAAGGAGAAAAACAAGCTTACTTTAGTTTCCAGAAAACACAATGAACTATTGCTCAGTGATCTTCCTTCAAAAAAAGTTAGTGATCTTTCCTACCAATTAGCTCTGGCTTCTTGTTGGACATGATCTGATAAAAGATGTGGTAGCTTCTTTCCGCCTTGAGCTGGAAAGTGACTCTGGACTTCTCCAACAGATCTGGCAAGGATGGTAGGACAGAGTCAAGCACAAGAAGTGNGTGTCTTACATGTTTCAATGTCAGCAGAAGCCAGTTTGCCTGTGGCACCAAAGTGGATTCTGATGAATTTACCCTGAAAGCAGCAGGAAAGTCAATGGAGACCTATTTTACCAACCTGGACAGCAAGAATATTCAAACTGGAGTTGACAGTTGTCCCAAGTAACAACTTACAAAGCGTGAGGAGTTGTCATTCCTCACGGTCTTGGCATTTCCAAAGGCCTCCAGCAGTGGGTTGGCACTGATGATTTGATCCTCAAGTGTTCCCTGCAGGGTGATAATTTTTGCTAGTTATCCTTTCCAAAAATCATGTCAGGAACAAAGGAAAGCATTGATCCCACCATGTGTATACTAACTTACCTGCATTTTGCCTGATGCATGTTCCTCCTTCTTCTTGTCCCCACTGGCTGCAATTGTTGCAAAGTACTGGATGACACGCTTTGTGTTCACAGTCTTCCCGGCACCGGATTCTCCGCTGCCAAAGCCAAGAGAGAAGCAGAGGGTGCGTGGTCAGGCAGGAGGTCCCCTGGCACTGGGCAGCCCCACAGGGACCCATGCAGGGGGTGTACATACGTGATCAGGATGGACTGGTTCTCCCGATCTGGGAAAAAGACAGAGATAAGAAATAGAGATGAGAAAAGACAGATAAGAGATTTGAGAACTTGGAGAAAACTTCCAGAGGATCCAGAAACAGAAAATAGCAAGAAGTGCCCAGGGAATTCTACAGGGTACTTTTGATGCTCCCAGCAGTACTTCAGCTATTAGCAACTGGTTTCGTAAAGGAATCTCTTCAGAGAAACTTCAATAGTCTTCTGCCTTTCCTGACATTGTCTTTCCAAGATACTTATTTCTCTCTTAATGGGCAAGGACAGGTAATGAAAATATTGAGGTTGTAATTTTTTTATATGTAAATTCTTCTGAAGCTAAAATTTTCTTGAATAATCTTATGGAAGTTTGGAGGCATTATTAATCACAGAAACATCTGACCAAGTTCTTTCACCCTATTCCCCCTCTATTTTTTAGTCCCTATATATACAGAAGCTATGCATTCTTGAGATTATACATCAGCATCATTCATTTTTTATTTTTCTGTTCTGAATGCATTTCCAAGTGTCTAAGAAACTAACAGGAGAAGAAGTTCTAAAAACCTGCACACCTTTTATTTCAATGACTATATAAGGAAGAGAAAATAAGAAGTGAAAGGAAGAGAAAAAAGTAGAAAGAATGAAGTCACTCAATTTAAATGCTAAAAGATTTATTTTTTCCTTGATATGATTTTATGAAATTTGCTTTTCACTATACAGTGCGACTGATTTATAGTTGCTGCTACAGACTGGTGTAAGAGTTCCAGAGATCACTAAAGACCGTATGTAATTTAGATCACATGGCCATCATCTATCTACATGATGAAATCCATTTGCATAAGTGCCTCACGTGAGGCTTACATACCTGTTTAAGATAGAGATCTCTGCTTCATTTGTTAGCACTTATGCTTGAAAATTTAAATTTACATTATGCACATCATTTATAGGGTATGTGTCATTTAACTGTACCCTGTACTCTCCGTCTGAGTCTAGCTAAGTGATTAAGATACATAAATCCATCCATATATGTAAGATTCCATTATAAGCATAAGGTCTACACCACAAAATACGTGGTTTCTTTCCAGTGAATTTACTCCCTCTACGTTATGTCCAGGTCTTTAGTGATTCTAATGGTAACACTGACACTCATCTCGCACAGACCCCTAGAGTTAAGTGCATTCATCTCCCACTGATTTCACACACACAGTATTTTTAAGTCTGGCACCATATTTCCAGAGAATACCCTACATTTCCCTCTACAGATAGATGATTTCAAGAGCAACTCAAAGGAAATCAAGAAACTCACCAGTCAGCATGGACTGATAGGCGTTGTCAGAGATGGAGAAGATGTGTGGAGGGGCCTCCTGGCGCTTCTTGCCTCGGTAGGCCAACACCACCTCGGGGTTGTAGACGGGCAGCCACTTGTAGGGGTTGACAGTGACGCAGAAGAGCCCCGAGTAGGTCTGTGAGGAAGGGACACAGCACGTTGGCTTGCCCTGAGGCAGGCCCAGCCGTTGCTGGGGCTGCCCAAAGGAAGCTGCTGCTGCCACTGACGTAGATCATCCAGGCTGCGTAACGCTCTTTGAGGTTGTACAGCACAGCAGGTTCGTGGAGGTGGGTCATCATGGCCATGTCCTCGATTTTGTCATACTTGGGAGGGTTCATGGAGAAGACTTGGTCTTCCTTCACAGTCAGGGTCTACCAAGGAAGCAACAGATCCACATGGATCACCTAAAAGCTCAGCGTAGGGAAGCAAATGTTGTCCTTCAGCCTTGTTTTTGACTCACCTCTCCCCCTTCAGTCTTGACAGTGACTTTCCCTGATTCCCTGCTTGTGATTGTCCCTTTCACAAAGGATTCTTTGGGATGAGCCACAAAGACAGATGACTTGGCATCAAAAGGTTTGTTCTGGGCTGCAATTCTCTCCTTTTCCGATTTTCGGAGGTAAGGAGCCGCCTCCCCAAAAACAGCCATCTCAGCGTCTCCAGAGGCCATGTCTGCCCTCTAATGAAAGCTCGTCAGCAGAGGTGTCTTGTGGAGAAAAAAAAAGTTATGGGTCATGAAGAAGAATAATACAATCTATACCAATGAGAAAGCTGCTTGCTCTTTAGCTAATAAACTCCTAGGTAGTTTCCAAAATAAGCTCTTAGGAAGAAAACAATTAAATCCACTTTGATTTGAAGTTAAAAGTACCCTAGTCTGACCCAAGAGTAAGATCTACATGTAGACCTTGTAACAGTAAATAGAAAATCTGAAGACTGAGTACAGTTTTTTAAGTCACCCTGGATTCTGACAATATTTGAGTTTTTCACATAAAAGAATATAGTCACAGAAAATCACTCTTTGTTCTGGTTCTTAATTAGGTGTAAAAATTCTTCAAGAGAGTACTTTCTTGCTGAAAGGATTACCTTTTGTATTGAAAATGAAAAATTACTTCATTTTTAAAATCCTCCCTATTCCAACTATCTAGGCTAACCAAATTCAACTGAAATATAAGAGGATTTATGAAGAGAATTCATGCAGCTCTTTAAAAGTCCTGTCCTAGAAGAGAGATTAGGAACGCATTATTCAGTGTATTACCTTTGGAGAACAGCTTGTATCCTGGAATATGGCCAACACTGTAAAACAGGAATGGCAGTTATTTCTTACGGCTGAAGAGAATCCCATAGAATATTCTTGATTGAAAATACAGACATGCATCAAAATTACATTGAAAATTCTTCTTCAGAGGGGCACTCCCTCATGGAAATAGTTGTTAGTCACAGAAGAAATGAAACAGGATGTTGCAAGGACATCGTCCTCTTTCTCCAAGCTCATGAAACACATGCACTTACCTGGAAGCCTTCTGCAGAGACAGGCTAGGCTTGTCTCTGGCAGATTTTATAGTGTCTCTTCTGCAGATGCTGCAGATGGTCCCCCTTTCTTCGGTCAAAACATTTCTGGCAAACCTTTTTTGGCCAAGCATTGTCTGTCAAACTAAGGGCATAATTGTCACTCGATTTGAATGATATAATTAGAACATTTTTATATCTTACTGACTACGTGAATACATCTATAAATAATTTGTCAAGAGTGTTAAGGAGAGAATCTAGACTACTCAAGGCACTTAGAGAACTTGCATGGTTCTATTGCTGCCTTTCTCAGTGATTTGCTCCTTGACCCATGGTAGTTTCCTTGGTATGTTTATGCCACAACTTTTCAGTCATGCAATGGTGATGACAACGCCTATGATGCTTTAGGAACATATGCATTTAGAGGAACAGGGAAAATGTGTCAAAAACTAGCAAATAATGCTGGGAGCCACTTTTCAGTGGTATTTTCTAAAAAGCAGGAAGTAAAAATCTATTGCAGCCAAGTTTTCTGTATAAGACACTCTCAATAGCTGAAATTATTTGAAATACAGTGAGTTGGGAGCCTGATCCCAAGTAATGGGAGACTCTACTTTGATATGGAGCTCTTGAATAGATTCCTGAGCTGACTGTTGAGGAATCAAATGCTGCAAATGAGTTAAGGTTGCTTAAAGTATCACCATCAAAGGCATTAGTAAAAGAGGGTTCAATACAAATTTGCAAAAGCACAACAGAGTTTGATGGCAAGGTTCTCTCTATTAATTGCTGCTCAGTTCAAAAGAAATCGACTAAGAATTAATTTAGAATGATTTGCACAACAACTGGGGATGCAAAGAATAAGGGTAAAAAGCATAAGAAAGATTCTTCTGTTGAGTTATGAGGTTCACAGAGGGCCCCCTGGTTTTTAAACTCCTGACAAAGTCTAGGTGCAGTTGAATCCAATCATAATACCAGACCTGGTTCAACAGTTTGTGTCTAAAGGGTTTTAGCAGGACTTAATCATTGACTAATTTGACATTCATAACGTGATTCAAAAGGATTTCCTATAATTGCAACAGTGACTTAATTATAGATCCCAGATGGCAACATTAAAACTATGCTTGCTGTAGAGTGCTTAAATGAATTCACACATGCATGCACACAGTCATAAAGGTGTGTATATAAATGTTCAAGGGTTACACCCGTTAAAAGTTCCCTCTGAGTTCAGTGAAATATTCACTTCAAATGTCATGGAATTTCTCAGTGGGCAGTAGTTGAACCTTAGGGATGGAGGATATTACTTAGGTGAATCAGCTCTTGGTTAATTTTTTGAAAATCAGTCCTGGGTTTTTCACAAACTTGAGAGTTCATGAGTTTTGAGAGGCACCCCACTCTGAGGGAGATGGAGGTTGCAATCTGCTGCAGGCCAGGAGAGCTCAAAGTGCCTCACTAAGACCTGCTGTTGATAGGACTGCAAGATGTTTGATTTTAGTCATCCATAAATTTCAATCCTGACCACAATCCAGGTCAGTAATTACTGGTGCTTCCATAATTCCCGTATAAATGGTACTGGAGCTACCAAAACTCCAACAACAATGGTACCATTCTGCTTGTCTGCGATTTAGGTAGGGAAAGTTCCAGACCTGAGTAGGAAGGGGGGGATACAGTATCACATCAAAATAAAATATATGCTTGTGTATTCATAGATAACACTTGTTTGTGCAAATTTCATTTTAAAAGTGATTTTCCCAAGAAACTTTTCTTTCTCACTTTTGTCAGTCTTATATTTCTTACTTGAAATTGATGCATACTTGCACCTTTTATTGTCTGCATAAATAACAAGTTCCCTCTGTCAAATCTGAAGTTCCAGAGGTTCCCGTATCCCCTCCCTACCTCCAACTCCCCACAAACCAGCACACCATGCTTGTGCCAATTATACAAACCTTCGCATACAATTCCAGCTGCTATTCATTCTGATAAAACCTCGGTCTTGCAGTGCCATGCCATTAAAATAAGTATATTTACACAGTCACGGTGCCAGAAACACCTAACAACACAGAACCTTGTCTACCAGGGCATTAGAGGCGGCAGGGTGTGAAATGCTGATGGTGTGGGATAAAGAGATTTTCTGGTAGTCCAGTTTTAGGAAAGGGTACAATTGCAGTATCATAGAAACACAGAATTATTTAGGCTGGAAAAGACCAGTCCAAATGTCATCCCAGGACTGTCAAGTCCACCCCTAAACCTTGTCCCCAAGTGCCACATCCACGCTTGATCTCAACCATTTAGACATTTTCAGATCCTCTAGATCTAAAGACATTTTTCTCTTGGTCATTTGCATCTCAATCATTAAAATATCTCAAGGAATATCACAGTGAAGTGGTTAGAAAGACAATGCCTGTGATCCAGTGCAATATGCAGCATCAGATGATTTCCTGTGCTGTGGGAGCCCCTTCCTAGACTGCTCTGGCACATTTTAGGCCCCAGATTGGAAGCCAAACCCAGAGCTCACCTCTGAGCTCACTAAATGAGTTAGAGGACACTGGAATATCTCAAAAGGCTAATCTTTTAATACTAATAAGGAAGAAGAGCTGCCCATTAGCTGGTGTGGAAATTTTGAATTCTTGTCTAGTGCAATGCAGTAATGTAGAGAGCATTTAACATCTGATTAGTAATTCAACATCCACAAAATAATCCTTCATATAGGAATAGGGACCTCCTGCCAAATTTCTCTGTATGTTCAGCTGCTATTCACAAATCCTTGGAGAAAGATGAGTCATTCAGTTCTGAGGAACATATACTGACCACACCCTTGTTTGTCTTTTTTGGTTGAACAGCAGACTCATACCAAACAGATTGCACTCAAGCAAAGTGAAAATTGTGAAGCTGAATTCCTTCTATCTCTTGCCACGTCCAGCACTGAAGTCTTGTGTTAAAATTTCTCCGTGCTCATTCTGTTCAGGGAATTCAGGTTCCTCAAGTTTCCTGCTTCAGGCTCTTCAGCAAATGTCTCCTCATTTCTCAGCAGCTGTCCTTTCAGGACAGAAATACCAACTGCAAATAAGAGGCCCAAGCAATTCATGTAACACCCATAGGAGAGTACAACTGCTCCATACAGTATGGGCAGATGTTATTTTAGGTTCTAGTTCTCACTGCCAGTGAGTGCTTGTAGAAATCACTAATTAGGGTGTGAAAGAAAAGCAATGTTGTCTTAATTGGTTCCAATATAGCTGTGGATATAACTGAAAATAAAGCTGTTTAAAAATTGATCTATGACAATACATGTAATTTAGCATCCTACGAAGGATTAAAATAGCCCCCAAAATTCCATGATTGTGTTTATAAAGCATATCTCTCCTGAGAAGTCTCTTTTCTTCACAGCTGCTGCAAAGTGTGTGCTAACTAGCAGTTGACTGCAATGAATTCCAGTCTTACAAAGTCTCGAGTGCTAATTCTGTTGCTTATCTCCCCAGCTTTCCACTGGATCCTTCATCCAGTCATCACGTGTTTGCTGCAGCTAGAGGTGCTGTCTGGGATCATATTTATCACAATTTCATCCCTGCTTCCAATACTCAGCATTGCCTGTCCAGTATTTACATGAGGTATTGACATCAGCGCTGCCTAAGAATTTCTGGCAGAGCTTGCCTAGTGCTGTTGCCCTCACAGCAGATGTCCACATGGCTGAGAACCTCCCTAAGGCAGAGGAGACTTGAGTTTCTACTAGTTGTAGAAATTCCTTCACTACTTTGTCTTGTTCAGGTGGTCCCTAACAGAACCTATCACAACATCCCTCATTTTCTTCCCACCTCTGACAGGATGTCTGCAGCCTCACAGTGGAGCATTGCGCAAGCAAGGAGCCCTTTGACATAAAACATAAACCCTTCTCATTTCCCCTGTGTATTCTTCCTACACAGGCCATACTCTCCCATGACAGTGTTCCTGTAATGCACACTGTCCTACATGACCTCCATAAGAGAAGAAACGGCCTCAGGCTGGGCCAAGGGAGGTTTAGATTGGATGTTGGGAAAATTTATTCTCTGAAAGGGTTGTCAAGCCCAGGAACAGGCTGCCCAGGGCAGTGGTGGACTTCCCATCCCTGGAGAGATTTAAAAGATGTGTAGGGACATGGTTTAGTGGTAGGCTTGGCAGTGCTGGGGTAATGGTTGAACATAATGATTTTAGAGATCTTTTCCAACCCAAATGGAGACCTCACGACACCACCACATTTTGGATAGTACAAGCAGCAGGCATTATGTCCAGAATACTGAATGGCAGTCATTGCCAAGTCCTCCCCTTAGTTATCAGTTCAGATTTGCAGGAATCTTTAAAAAAAAAGGATACTGTTTCAGTATTGCTTCCGTAAATTCACTTTTATTGGGAAATGAGTATTTAGTATCAGTGTCCTTATATGCTAGGAAAAGAAAAAAAAAGTATTTTGTTCAGTACCTTGATTCTGCCTTAAAAACATTTATGGCAATGTGAGACCTAGATGCTGGAAGACCACTTTCTGGTTTAATGTTTTTTTTGACAGACTCTGTAATTTGTACATTGTGGAACACTATGTGTCCACAATAAATGGCAACATTTGAATTCTAGAATCAAGGTATTAACATATAGCACTTTTGAGGTAAAAAACACATCACCATCACCCCAAAAGAGCAGAGACTGAGGTAGTAGTGACAGTGACAGATACAAAAATCATGTCGATCAGAACTATACTTAAAACTCTTCTAGAAAGAGCAGTGGTGTAGGAAGGAAATCTGAATGATTTCCTTATTATTTCCCTCCACTGCCAAAAACAAAAGGATCTCTTTGCAGGGTTTTCAGCTTGCAAGTGCTGCTGCTGGCTGTGCTGTGATTAAGGTAGGGCCTGCTTTGACAGTTCAGTTTGCTTTGCAGCCTGTCATGGACAGTCTGACAGGGAATGCTCAGCCCCTGCTGCAGCAGCTTTTCTGCTGCCCTCTGTGTAAAATGAGAGCTTCCAGGAACGTTAGCAGAGGGCAAGCAGAAATGTCAGAGCACTCCTCTGTAGCAGCACTGCTCAGCCCCATACTTCTGCACGGATATGACTGGACACTGAGCCCTGGAGAGGGTAAGAGCGTATTTTTCATATTAAAAAGTTCTTTAGCAATTCAGTGTTGCTCCATTAAGGTTCATGCTTTCAATGTTGTGTTGAAACATGCTCAGTGTTATGAGCAGAACATGCTCAGTCCATAATTTTGATGTGACATCTGGTTAGGAAATTTGCCATTGAACTAATATTTCTGGTAAATGTGGCTGAAGGAATAGGCTGAGGCAATTGTTGGAAGCAATAAATGATTTCCCAGGAAAAACTACTGAGGACCATAACTGGTAAGACTTACAAGCTGCAGGTAAAGAATAGGCCACCTATTCTTTACCATGGCAAATGTGACCAAAAATTTCTGTGTCTAAGTGTGAGCACCTGTGAAGATAGGTTGAATGTCACAGGCTGGCCATGGAGGGGCCATGATGGCCTTGCTGTCCCTTCTGCTCTAGTCAGAAATGAATTTCTGTAGATCTTAATGCAACTGTGATTTACCTCCACTACATGCCAAAGAAAGTGAATGCACCTGTCCTGAGGGGAACTTTAATTAAATATTTGTTTCCAAGTAGGTTCCCACAGAGTGGTATTCTTGGAAGTCCTCAGAGTGAGTTTAAGCTGAACATGAGAGGCAGATAAACTGAATAACTGAACATGAGAAGCAAATAAACCCTGTAATCCAGGATTAGAGGATGGGCAGTTCCAAGTGCAGGCCACTCGAGCTCGGTGATTCACACTCCTCTTGTCTCCACAGACACATCAGCAGAACAGCTCTGGGCAGTAGATCCCATCCAAGGAGGTGACGCTCGGGGTGCCCTTTCTATCCCCTGCCAAAGCAGCTGAGGAGCTCTTATTACAGAGCAGGTGAGTGGGGCGGACAACCTGGCAGACAGGAAGAGGTAATCAAAGCAGCAAGTAACTATAAGAGCAGGAAGGAAGGGGAAAGAAAAGGGAATAATGAAGGAGCATGGTATTAACCCCTGCAGGAAACTCTGTCATAACTCAAAATAAGCTGTCCTTGTGAGATCAAAGGTTCATGTAGCCCAACTCCCTCGCTTTGAAAGTGATGCTCAGGAAGGAGCATCAGCATATAATAGCACTTCTACAGAGCTCTCCTACCTCCAGTAATTTGTATTTATGGAGTCCCTGAGCAGAATGCAATGTCTGAGTACTTAACAGCTCATGGTAGAATTTTAACTGATTAATTTCTCCAAGCACTTTTTGAAGTCATAAAACGTTGCCTGAACATAGGACATGTTACTGTAATCCTCTACTGACCAGGGCTAACCCATAGAAAGTGAGATCTCGTTGCTGGTGTG
>WEKY01052492.1:21028-33419 GCA_013390045.1 Picathartes gymnocephalus | reverse complement strand
AAAAAAAAATTTAAAAACCCACAGGGGAACATACAACAATCAAACATTTTACAGAAATCTCTCATATTCTTCACTCTGCACCTTACAAAATAGAATCTTGCATTATTTACTAGGCCAAGAGAGGTTTAGTTCTAATCATGTTAACTAAATTAAGGACAAGAAAATAAACTACCTCGATTAAAGGCAACTTCTTTTTCCACTGGCAAAGTTGAAAGTTTACAAATTTACAGCTTTAACCATGTTTTCTAATGAAAAAAATTCATTTAGCATGAAAGCTTATATAAATGCAGAAAGATGTTTTATCAGTAACAGAATGGCAGACCAACACTTCTCCTTTTTTACAAGCTTTGAGACACACCAAACTTAATCTGTTGTAATGAAAATATGTTACAAAATGAGCCCTCTCTGTACTGCACCATGCCACAAGGATTTGATTTAGCAAGAAACAGCCATGAGGAGTCTGAATGCTTATTTCTTAAAAACAAATCTCATTTGTGACTTCATACTTTTGAATGCAAAGGATTTTTTTTTTTATTGCATTCTTCTGTGGTGATCTCAGTTTATAATCAATCTTAGGGAACCCCTAAGCAGCAGAAAATTGTTTCAAAGACTTTCCATGTCATGGCAGAATTATTCCACAGAGTGGTAGTAACTGATTAATCAGAGTAACCTACATGCACTCAACAGCCAGCAGGGGTTTTCTAATTAAGACTCTTCCAGTGTAGTGAATCATTTTTCAAATAACAATTTATTTTAAAAATAACTTGGATGAAACATGATAGAAGTGTGTAGGAGAGAGAGGGGGTGATGTGGGTGTATGTGTGGGTTTTTTCTAAAATCAAAAGTATATGAATATCTAATTTCTAGAGTTTCCAAAGATACAACCTGGCCATTGTCTACAATGAGAGACCACAAACAGGAGGAGTACTGAGATAACAGTGTTCCCTAAGCAGCCGTGTTGCCTTTGGAAGTCACTTATGGCCCAATTTTGCAAAAGCAGAGAAGGATTCTCTGGGTGACATCCTAAGCCTGATACTCAGCAGATGGTGACCATCCATCCGTATGGCTTCCCAGGACAGACAGCCAAAATTCACTCATAATTTTGAACAATTTCAGCTATATGAATCTATATGTGTATCACAATCATTGCTCCTTCTGCTACTACCTTCACATACTCTAGCTTCTTTTACTCTTTCCTTTGCCCTCTCTCTTAGTATTTCTTTTCTTCTACTGACTGTGTTTTAAAAAACAAATAAAACAAAAGGATGTCTTTGCTGTCCTATTACAGATGCTTGTTACAGTCAGAAAAAATTTACCGTAGTGGCAATTTATTCTTTTTTTCAAATTAAACTGCAGACATAGAATACTGAATACTTAATAGACTACTTAGCCAAATCTCACATGAACATTAGAGAACTGCAATGGATGAGAATAAGGATAATAGATAACAATTTTTATAAGACAAGCAAAAGAACATTCTGTAATACACTATTGAGTTCTGCAGCTTTTTCTGTAAGTATAATAATAATTCTGGTGACCTGTACATGATGTTCTTTGCAATGTCCCCATTTTCTATTAATGCATCAATGTTTGTGTGGAGTGGGCAAAATAAGCCTCTATCTTTTAAAATATAGGGTCAAGAAAAAAACATGGACATGTCAGAGAACAGTGTATGTAGCAACATCCCCTATCATTTCCTGAGATTAGCAGTCATATACACAGCGCTACTGTACACATATATGTAGTTTCCAAGTTAACTTAAGCAGGATGGACACACAATGCATCAAAAAAAAAAAAAAATAAAGAATGCTGCAGCAAGCCATCACAGGTATCTGTGAACACCAAATAGAATAGGATGAATGCTTATCTCTGTGTGGAGGGAGTTCACGTAGCAAACACAGAGCAACCGAACAGGGCAGGTGGCACAGCTGTTTTGCCCAGGAAAGACAAGAACAGGGGGAAGGCCAAGCAAGACTGGTGAGTTTGGGACTGGCCTGCTTCTTTTGGTGGCCATGTGCTTTGAGTAAGTGGGAGCTTGCTGAGGCTACTCCAAGCGTTTGCCAAGCAACTACATCCTACTTCACTGCTAAGCACCTTACAAGGGCACCATCCTACAGTACAGGAGGGGGACAGCAATCTTAGTCACCGAAGTAAAAGACAAGCTAAACTAATAAAACTTTCAAAAACTAACATGTTACACTCAATGTGCCAGCCAAATTCCAGAAAGAAATAATGCTACTGGCCAGTGCACAATATATGTGATTACCTGCTCAGGGGCAGAAAAGTCCCTAATTCAGACTGACACAATCCAGAGAGGTTGTAGCTAATGCTCCTCTGAAAAGGAAATGGGAAATAAACAGCCTAATACCACAAGTGGAAAAGGCAAATCAGACTACTCTCTTTGTTCTGTATACTCCTAAAAATTACAGATATTAAACTGAAACAAAACAAAACAAACAAAAAAAAAACCCATCAAAAAAATAACGACCAAAAAAAAAAAAAAAAAAAAAAAACAACAAACCAAACAAAACCAAACAAAAAAACCCCACACCAAACAACAAAAAACCCACAAACAAAACAAAACCACCCTACCTCAGTGTTTTCCATTCGTTCCAGTTAATTCAGGCAATAGCAGAAGAAAATTTATTTTAGCCCCTTTTATAACTGACTTTTTGTTTGTTCTACAGCATCAAAGAATATATCCAGTTGTGCCATACAAAGTACAGCTACAACCAAACGCCTGCTGGAGTCTGGAAACATGCAAAGTTACCCAAGGTTTGTGGACAAAGATACAAGAGGTTACACGAGAAGCAGGATCGTATTTTATCAGTCTTCTGGAAGAAACTCAGGAGCTCTTGTATGGAATTGCTTTGACAGACAAGAAAATAAGTCAAAGGTTGTAGAAAAAACCAGACTAAAAATAGTCTCTGTCTCTGAAACAATTACAGACCTTTTTTCCCCCCTTTCAAGAGAACTGGCAGAACAGAAGGAAGGGCTGTATTTGCCAGGATGCCAGACTATTCATGATGGAAAGGAATGTCAATTACAGCATTGCATATCGTAACTAATAAACCATTTTAAAAGGCAGCACTCCACAGCAATCGCCCAGGAATCACCAGTGACAGCAAGACCATGAGCAGAGAATAAGACAATTAGAATTCTCCCTGCCATCACCATTTCAGCTTCACTACTGCTTTCGTTACTTCCAAAATTGCCATTTGCATTGTCTGGCTAATCTCATGCCTTACCATGAGAGGTTACATAATTTCTTATTCAGCCATCCTGCCAGTCCAGGATATTTTCCTTATTGCAATGTTTCTATGGAAGCTGGCTGACTATAAGGCACCAGTTTTTCTCCCTGCTTCCAGCTGCTAAATCTAATTTAAAGATACTAAAAATAAAAAAGGCTTACATGTAACAGTACAGTTCAGAAAACAAGACGCTGTATTTCCTGCAGGGAGAGCATTTAATCAGCAGTGAGATGAAGGAAGGTACAATACAATAATTGTTTCACTAGTCTTTCTGCCATTTGCAAACTTTCTAGCAGTACCTACCCCACTATCAAAACATTTTGACAACTCTTTCTGTGTTGGATATTGAGACAGCAAGTATAGGAAGCATGACATGGAGAAATCCCAAGTCTTTGGACATCCACTTTACCTATTGCCCCAGTGACCATCCTTACTGGACACCCAAGACTATTTAGAGTAATTTACAAATTCCGTGATGGGCTGGGTGGGTGCAAGGATCAAAAACAAGTACAACAGGAAAACAAAACATTACTTTGGAAATATGGAAATTTTTTCCTTAAATAAATACATGATGTATTTAAAATCCACTTTTGTTTTTCTCTGCAAAGCACTTCACATTGATATTCCCACTAGTACACATCTCCTGTATGATCTCAGAGCCTCACCTTACCCAAATATCAAAAAGAAGTGTTTTGTAGCCTATAGTTGGAAATATCATTACAGGTTCACCTCCATGAAGATGAAGGACCAGAGAGACAGCAAGTGTGGGAACCTCAAAATCCTACTCAGAGAAAGGAGTCCCTGCCCCAAACCCTCCCCAGAAAATGAGACAATAAGCCAAAACTGATAATACGAATTTTATTTAATGATGAATATGAGGTAGAAAGAAATAGAAAAGGGAAGGGGGCAGTGGAGAGATCAAGCAGAAGACAGTCACCACCCCTGGATCCAGTGATATTCTATTGGTCCTTCTTCACCCTGGGCTTCTCAGTGCTGGGGGTCCCAGGGTCATTCAAAAACTTTTCACTACTTATACACCCTAGCAAACAAAGGAATTAATGCTCATTGACTACACAGTTCTCTTATTCTATTGGCTATATAAGGCTAATTAGTCCCAGTGCTTAGTCTTTCTCTTCTTTTGAGCTGGTGGGCAGTCAGTTGATGGTTGTGATCTGCCCCTGCCAGAATTACCTTTTAGGGAATCCAAGCTGATTTCAGCACAGTTCCTGAGCTGGCTTTCCTGGTGACTTGTAAATATGGCATTCTTTGTGTCCACTACCAGTGATAGTTTCTTCTCCCCAGGCTTTCTTAATATGCCCCTAGGTCTGAGATAACACCTAGACAATAGTATCCCCTCTATCTTATCTCAAGTTCCCACTGTGGTGACTTATCTTACAGTCCAAGCTCCAACTTTACAGCCATGGTGGTTTGGTAGGAACAAGTGCAGGAGACCAGAGGGAAAATGAGATAAAAGGCATCTATAAATTGGCATTTGGTTCACACTCTGGTCTGCCCATCCCCTGCACCTGATCAGCACAGTCTGTCCCACCTTCTCATTAAACTCCATTTCCAACTCTTCTCATGTGCGAGGGGCTCTCTCCTCTATGGACCTGTGAGCAAAGAGAAATCCAAGTGCAGTAAGTGGAAGAAGATCATGGGACATCAGGGCTGATGCAACAGGATGGCAATGCCTGGAGAGACCAGAGAGTGAGCGTTTGTGTGGGTGTGTGCCCGTGTGTGATCACAACTGATCAAGCCAGACCAGCCAGATAGTAGGAGGCACTCAGGAGGCAAGCGTTGGTGTGGCCATAGGTGTGATCAAGGTAACCACGGGGGACAAGAGGGCTCTGAAAGTTGGCCAGCAGAGGAGCAGGAGCTCCAACCCAGCTACTGGAGAGAGCCATCTACATCTGTGTGTCTGTGTATGAGACAAGAGGATCCCAGGCCAGCTACTGGGTAGACTGGAGTCTAGGACCAGCTACTACAGAGTGATCCATATTGGCTGATATATCTGGATACTTATATATTTTATATTAATGGGCTTTCATCCTGAGCAGCCAGAGAGGGGAAGAGGACAAGGCCATTGATACTCCTTGTGTCGGCCTGAATGCTGCGTTTTCTTTCTGTGTCAGTCTGTGTGGCTGCTCATGGATAATAGGTATAGATGTATTGTGTGCATGTGTGCCTCTTGGGAATGTGTGCTCAGCCTTGCTATTGCTCGTTCCAAGGACATGGAGCTACAGCAGGTACACGTCTATCAGCCTACAGGATTCAGCAGCACTGCCAGCACCTTTTATGGAGACATATACAATTTCCTAGATCTTGAAAAATGTTCCTAAGTGGCAAACTTACTTTTACCAACATCACACAAATAAGAAATTAATTATTAAAGATAAACAGAATAGAATAAAACCCCCATTTAAGTACTCATGATGCCTGCCTAATAGCAAGCCAATAAATGAAATCTGTAACAGAACTAACACTATTGAAAATTCTTGCTAAGTGCGTGGGTGCATTCATGCCTGAAATACTAACTTACTGTCCATAACATCAATACAAAATCTTGTATCTAGATTTTTCACTGAAGTTCAAAACAGTCCAGTGATACACAGCAGCAGGCGTTTCAGCAACTGTAACTCACAATGAAAAGCAAAACATGACATCTAGTCACTTAGTCAAAGAGCTGTGGTTCATAGCTCTCATTAAAGTGTTCACACGGGGAGTACAGACAGTAAATTGACTGGTGTGAATCAGTTTCTCCCTAAACAGTAGCAGTCTACAACCTCCCCAGGAGGGGAGGTGGAGGGGTGGGCACTGACCTCTTCTCTGTGATCACCTGTGACAGGACCTGAGGGAATAGCCTGAACCTGCATCACAGGAGGTTTAATTTGGATATCAGGAAAAGGTTCTTCACCCAGAGCGTGGCTGGGCACTGGAACAGGCTCCCCACGGAAGTGGACACAGGAGCAGAGTTCAAGAAGCATTTGGACAATACTCTCAGGCACATGGTGTAATTCTTGGGGCTGTTGTGTGAAGGACCAGGAGATGGACTCGATGAACCTTGTGGGTCCCTTCCAACTCAGGATATTCTGTGATTCTAGGATCAATGGAGATCAGTTTAACATACTTGACACACATGATCTTTAGAGACATTGGTTAACACCCTCAACATGTGTCTGAGGAACTCTTCAGCACACAGTATCCCCACAGAATCAGGCATATATATTTCTGGTATAAGTCACTGCATCTCATGCTTCCAGGCTAGGTAAAGGGCTGTTTTACCAAAGCCTCTTTTTTAAAAGGCAGCAGCAGTGCTATCCTGAGGGGCCCCTCAGCCAAAGTCAGACAAAGTTCCTCTGTAGAAGCTCGGGGAGAAGAGAGGTCTCCATGGCAACAGGGGCCCCAGCACTCTCACAACCCCTCTTCTTCATCCTCTCCTCAAACTCAATTTTTCTTCCAAAGAGAATTGCTTAGCAGTTGAACTGAACACACATAAAAAGCATAACATCAATTCCAGACAGACTTTTCCAAGGTGCATCCTGAACTGGGCTTAACTGCTGCACAGTCCATGACTCCTGAGGCTTAGAACCACCCATACAAAAATGCAGGGGAAAATTATTACTACAGTGTTATGATACAGCAATATGTTATTACTATGCAATTATTATTACATGTAATCACCACTCATATCATCATTTGCCTGATGCTTCATTTTAGACTTGATTTTCAGTCACTTTTTGGTTTACCAAACTTTATTTCAGCTAACCAGCAACTAAGTTAATCTATGCAAAGCACCTGGTTTAGAAGATTTCATCTAAGACACTTCTTGTAGGTGTGACACCAGTGAAACAAAACATTATCATTCCCATCCCCAAACCTTTTTGTTTCTTCCCCTCAGATGACCCTACCCTTTTTGTGGGCACGTCTATAAATTTTTGCCAGAGCTCTTGCAGACATGACCCTCATTCTTTAACAATTCTCTCAGTCTAGCCTTGAATGACAAACCTGCAGTATTTTTTACTGCAAGATTCCCTGGCTCCGTCTTTACGGAAGATGCCTATGGCAAACTTTACTGGTAGCTGTTCAAAGATACATATTTATTCCTCATGCTAACATACATTTGCCTTTACAAGCATGTTACCTAGGCTGCCAGTTACTTCAGGTTTGTACCCCTTTACAAATTAGTTGCTGCAACAATACCATATTACATCTCTCTGCACAGGTATCAAGACAAGGAGAAGATTATGATTTTCAGGGGCAGAGAGAGACTGGGAAATCCTCATCAAAAGGGGCAAGCCTGTCCAGCAGGACACTGGGAAGGCAGCAGGAGTTCACTTGGCACTGCAATATTGGATACCTTTTTCAAAGCACATCATTTTCCTTCAAAGCGTGGCTAGAAACCAGGAGATAACCAATCTAACCCACAGCTTTCCAAAAAGTGCTATAACCACTGAAAGAGAGTTGAAACTTTAGCAGAGCATCCTCAGCCTTTCCAGTTAAATTTCCTTCTGTATAGGACAAATTTAGGAAGACAAAAGAGCACAGTACCACAGCAACATACAGCCTAATTCCCCAAACCTCAAATAAAAGGTCTGGGAAAGTTTCCTGGATTTGGGATTACGCGGGATAGAGTTAGTAAAAAATGCATAGAAAGTAAGATGCATATTCAAACTGGGGAGTAGACACCAGCACTGAGGACACCTCTTTCTCATTATAATTTGCATCAATTTTTATGCATGTGGAATTTTTTCCTAAATGACGGACAATAATTATTTTTTAAAAAAAGAAATTCAGTTTTATCTAACATGAAAATTGTGAACATACTCATATAACCTCAGGAACACATGTTGATTATGAGACCTTGGAAATATGAAAAGAACAGAAACCACAAACCATGCAAAGGGGAAATTTACATTAGATATATGGAAGAATAAGCTGTGAGGGTGGTGAGACACTGGAACAGGTTGCCCAGGGAAGTTCTGGCTGTCCCGTCCCTGGAAGTGTTCAAGGCCAGGTTGGACAGGGCATCAAGCAGTCTGCTCTAACGAAAGGTGTCCCTGTAGACTGAATTAGTCTCCAGACTGATTCCTTTTAATGGCAAGAGGAAAATACGCCTTGCAGATCAGTATTGCAGCACTCCTACATTCACTGCAAAACTGATCTCAAGAATCTTCTTTGATAAAAAGAAAGCTATTAAAAATTCATTCATTTGGAAAATGAGCCCTATGTCATCCCAAGCTTAAAACAACAACAAAAAAATAAATTGAGGATGTGCTTTCAATGTATTTAACAGTAACCATAAAGCATAGTTTGACTCTTGCTTGCCTTCTGCAGGTATAATGAAACACTCAACACAACACTGTTTTGTCATATCACAGTGAGAACTAACACAAGAATTGATCCTAGAGTTCCAAGTCTTCCCACAGGTCCTAAATAGGGGTCTTAAATGGGAGAAAATAAAATCGTAACACGCATCTCTCTCTCACCGCTGACAACATTCTTCTATGCAGCAGCTACCTAAATTAAATCGATAATACTGATAGTGATTCTTCCCTCTTGCAGGACCTGGACTTCTCCATGCTGTAGACTCCTGCTAATGTCAGACCCCTGTAATCATTATCAAGGTTGAGTCATATAGGTTTGTTTCCTTTCAAGCTGAAACTAAAAATAATTTCTTCCTTTAAAAGGGTAATGCTATTTTATCAACAGCAAAGTGTCTTGGGCACGCACTGATGTTTTGAAATGCAGACGTTGCACATCCACCCAAACCAGAAAGGACTCAAGTCCACACATCCTACCCTTGAGGCGCAAGACCCCAATCTCAGGCTTTAGGGAGAAGAATAGTCTTATCCACCTACTGAAGGGCTGTCCCTCTGCAAAGAGGAACCTGGGACTCACTCGAACAAAGAGAACAAAGAACTGCTATTCTGCAGCTTAACTGAGGGGCTCACCTGATGGAGAAAAGAGCTGGATGCCACTCACGCTCTAAGGACCATGGCAGAGAAGAAATGGTAACTTAATTAACAGCATTAAGTGTGAGGTAAATATGCAGTTGGTATCCCTTGCCCATGCAGACATACTGTCCAGCATGTGCATATGCAAAACTTCTGGCACGTATGAGAGTTGAGCACATAGGCACCAAAGCCCTGGGACCTTCTGAAGGTGTGGCTTTCTTTCCAGTCAGTGAAGAAGAAATAGTAGTGCATTCATTGGGTTGACAGGGAAAGACATTTTTTAAGACTCCAAAGTTTTCTGCTGTTATGATAGTGCATATAATAAATGTTTAAAAATTAGCATTTCAGGGACAAAGGGAGATTAGAAGCGAAGGCTGTTTCAAAAAAAATAGTTAAAATTGGTTTCTGTCACTGTAAATGCACGAGGCCCACTGCTAACATTTGTCATTGGACTAGCACATTTTCATGATTTCAAAAAAAAATATTATTTCCTCCCCTGTTTAGCTCTTTGATAGGCCTGAAAAAGTTATTGATTTGAAAGTTTCATCAGCCTCCCAGCTATCCAATCAGCAAATAAACCCCTCGTGACATGCTGAAATGTTTTCTAGGTCCACCTCTTGAAAACAAACTGCAGCAGTGCCAAACCATAACCTACATTAGTCTTGCAAAATTTGTACCTATGGTATTTTTTGGTTGGTTGGTTTTTAAAAACTCCTACCTGCTGAAGGAATGATTACATGATAATGTCTGTTTTCTTCTTCAAATAAATTTGGAGGATCCATGCTCATGAAACTAAATCTGGACATATGACTCAAATTTATTCTCTGTAAGGTTCAAAACCCAAAAAATAAAGAATTAAAATTCTGACTCTTCTTATCTAGTCTTCTTATTTTAAGACACTGTTTGCTAGCTATTGTTTTGTGCCAGGTACTATCCAACATACAGAAAAAACCAGAGTACCTATGATGTTAATAGTATCCTTCACCCACACTATGTGGTAAATAGGAAAAAAGCAAGAACCGTAAGGATTACCCCCACTGCACAGAGGAATAGTTGATGCCAAAAGACTCCATGATTTACAGTAATAATCACTAAGTGCATTGTTGACTGGGACTCAGCACTGTTCCATGGCTATCCTTGCAATCTTCATAGAAATTATTTAAGTGGCATTAAATATTATCAAAAAGGAGACAGATACTAGAATTTATTACCATGACCACAAAAATGGATTTTAGCCTTACTCAAGATCAGGAAAATCCAAAACAAATCCTTGATAAAATGAGCCAATGACTACCAGCAAATTCCTGCTGAACTTCCTTAAGAAAGCTGGACATTTTCTCAGTCAACCCCTGTGTGTAAAGCTTTGAATGACTGAGATAGTAGTGACATTTTACTGAAATCCAGCTTACTTATCTCCCAAACAGTGCTAACTTGACTCACCATAAGGCTTATTTTGCCTTTTTTTTTTTTGTTAAGAAATGCACACATATTCCTAAGAAAACAATTTGCTATAAACATCGAGAAAGCAAACATACACACATTCATAAAATTATATAGCAATAGCTTACTACTGCATATCTAATCTATGATTCCTACTGTAAGGATAGTAAGTAGGCAAGAGTTTACATGGTTATACATATTTACATTATAAAGTACTTCCAAAGGATTTATTTAAAATCTGCGGGACACAAATACCAAATTACTGCGGAGTGAAACAGAAATTCAACAAAACTTGTTTAAAACACTCCACACCCTTTTTTATATTAAAGAGAACAGATCCCATTGCAGGTGAAAATAAGCGTGTCATCAACCCATTTAATGTTTGCCCGTTTAAATCCTGATAGAAAAGCTTACTAAGTAATATATACATCTAAAATATAAGTTCTCATCCGTGACGAATACATTTTATAGAAAGAGCTTTTACACATCAAAACCCACAAGGAACTCGAAATCACAGACCTGACGACCAGAAAATGCACTAAGAAGAGCCACGAAGGCAGCCAGTGATGCCAGTTACCCTTTGGTCTGCAGTCCCTGACCTCAAGGATTTTAAAAAAATAAAATAAAGTAACTCCAGCAACTCTCACTCACCCAGCAAAGAGCCCACGAAGATGACAACCTGCACGGTGGTGGTGAAGTGGCGGTAGCTCTGCTCCTCGCCGTGCTGCTCCTCGCTCTCCACGGCGCCCGCCTCGCTGACATTCCAGCCCTGCCACACCATCTGCCCGGCCGAGGCGTTCCCCATCTCCAGAGCTCTGGTGACAGCCTGAGACGGGGCATGGTCGCTTTCATTCATCAACACCCAGCTTCTCTCGTACCCCATGGCGAGGTTCCGCCTTCCTTGCTGCCACCTAATAGCGCAGGTTGTCCAGCCCCTGCCTTCAGCGAATGAATGGAGCCCACAGGCAAAAAGGCGCTTGTGAGGATGAAGCCCGGTCTCTGCCTCTCGGAGACATCTTCATCACGTTCCTGTGTCCCGAGAAGCAGGGCTGGCTGTCCGCGTTTCCACCTTGTAAGTCATGACAGCCAGTAAACAAAAGCAGAAAACAAGCCAGGCGTCTCCTTCCGATCAGCTGTCCCATAGTTTTTGCTTCACATCGCCACGGGTCTCCTCAGCGTGAGGGAGGGCATCGCGGTTCCCAGAATCACACCCCACACCGCGGCTCATCTTCCCGCCGCGCACCCGCTCGCGCGGCCACGGGCTCACTGCACAGCAAAACCGGCCTGCAAAAGTGGGGGGCACGAACTCTGTCCCCTCATTCCACTCTCAGCGTTGGCGCTGGCTTTGCTAAGAGAGGAAAAGCATGGCTTTCCCCGTGCACATCTGCACATCTGCTCCCGCTCTCTCCTCTGCTCCTGCCCGCTCCGCCCGTGGTGAGACACGGCTCCCTCTAGCCTCGGCGCGGCGCTGGACGCCGCGAAGACCCTGACACAGCGTCCAGAGAGACCGGTGACCGCTCAGCGGCTTCCCCTGCGCTCCTTCTCTTTCTCGGGGAAAATGAATTCGGATTTGAATCGCAGGGCGGTCGTCGCTCGAGCGAGCAGGGAACCGAGGCGGCTCCGTACGTTCCCTGCGCGCCTCACACTTAGCACGGTCGGCAGCAACACCCCTGCTCCTTCGTTCTCCCACATCTCCATGCCGCTGCGGCCCCGCGCTGCCAAACCCCGCGGCGATCCCGGGCCGGG
>WEKY01052492.1:1265-20986 GCA_013390045.1 Picathartes gymnocephalus | reverse complement strand
GGGCAGGAGCCGCCGCTGCGCAGCGCTGCCGAGGGCCGGCGCGCCGCCATCACGTGGCCGCGGCCGCGGCGCCGCCATTTCGCTCGGGGCTGCGGGCGCGGGAGGGCGCGTTTTACACCGGTGTTTTAAAACAGGTCCCTAATGCTGATGACAGAATTACAAAAGACGGTGCTGGATTCTAGATACGCATGTTACTTGTTAAAATAGATTTTTTTTTAATGTATGATTTTCAGAAAAGCTTTTCAGTGGATGTAATAAGTTAGGGCATTTATTGTAAAGAAGGTGTGCATCCATATAGTGGTACAAGTTTGCCTTTATTTTGAAGACTTGAGGGGGAGTGCTAGTTAAAAATCAAGCCAAAAAGTTTTTTTCAGCCACTAGCCAGCCAGTCTGGAAGTGCCCTGGGAAAAGGAGCTATCCGTGAGCTCAGCAAGGCTTCCTCAGGGACCACAAGCCCACAAGATGTATTCCAGTGACATATGCCCAGTCTCCTGAGATGTGAACTTGGGTGATCCAGGACAGAGCTAGGTGCTGTGCCATGGGTGCAAAGACATTTGCTGACCACAGGGATAGGGCACTGCCATTGTCCCATCCCACCGTAAGTCCTCGACGCTGAAGGCCAAGCCTCTGTACCTCCATGTGTTCGGGCCCAGCCATTTGCAGCCTCCTCTCATTCCTCTGGGAGCTCATTGCTCCAGCCTCTTTTCTAGTAATTCGTGTCTCTGACTCACTCTGATTGTGACCTCAGACTCATTCACCCTCCTACATTTTCCTCTCACCCATAACTTATTCACTTTGTCCACCCCATCCCATTTTTCCGCACTTTCCCAGGCAATAATCAGCAGCTTTCACCATGCTTTCCCCTCATCTTTCCTTTCCTGAGACACCAAAACAAGCTTCTTCCTCCTTTTGGTCCCCCAGCACTCTTGTGCTGTAACCAGAGTCTGACCTTGGTCCCTTCACCTCCCAGTCACCTGCGAGATGCTTTTCTTCACACAGCCATCCCTTTCTTCAGCTCCTCCATCGGTATGGGATGGAGGAGCTGAAGGAGGAGCTGAAGGAGCCAGGCAAGAACTAATGCCTACTATCTACAGCCTACATTGTGTACCCTCTACTTAGTCTTTGCATAGATCTGCATAGACAAGAAAGATTGAATTGGCTAAAGGAAAAGGTCCTGTCGAGATAGGATGGTCCAGGTTTGACTTATGAATGGAAAAGAACAGACGTTGTATGACTGGAACTTTGAAGGACACCTGGCCAAAAAAGAAATGTTTCCCTGATTAAAAGTCATTTAAATATTAAAATGCTACCACATAAATGACTATATTGCTCAACTCCCTGCTTAGACCATACTATAGGTAACGTAGCAGGAGGAAGAACAGACTGTGCTGTATGTAACGAGGGTAGACCTGTTAGGAGAAAGACCCTAAAAGACCTTAGAGACAGTTCTCCTTTCTCTCCTTCCAAGTGGACATGCTGTCTTGGTAAGTGTTATAAATACATATATTATTGGCTTTTCGCAAATATTAAGATAAATGCTATATGTAATATTAAAATAACTTTGCTATAAGGACATAGTTTTTTATTTCTATTAACAAAACTTAGACATAGTAGCGAGATAACTGATATAGTTATATTTGAACTGTCTGCTCAGTTGGGATAACATCCAGTGAACATATGATGAAAACCCTGCTACTGACATACCAACTATCAACACCTACCGTCTGTAGAAAGTATGGACCAAAACCCAAACGAAGTAATAATGAAAATGGATTAAAACCACACCCAAGAAACATGCATGCTCAAAAAAGGCAGACCCAATGAGGGGCCATACTAAACAGTTCCTATAATATGTAAAGTAGTTTGTAGAAAAGTTTGAATATGCATAATGGTTTATGAATATACCATAAGCTGATACAATAGAAAAAGTATTTAAAGAGTGTCTCCAAAAATAGTAGGTGTGCTCTTGACTGAATGTAAAGCACCTGGCCATTAAACTTTGTTATCTTTATCTCCTATTGTCCTTTATTAAACTTTTAAATTTTACACGAGAGTGAAGCTCATTTTTCACAGTAAGCATCTACCTATTACTATTATTATTATTATTATTACCCAGGTTAACACAATGTTATCATTAGAGCTCTAGCACAGCTAGTGCATTTCTTCTGACTTCATATTTCTGTTTCTTCAATAAATCACATTATTTGTGAATCAGTACTCATGGAAGTTCCCGTTGAACATGACCAGACATGTAATGCCGATTTGGTTATAATGAGAATAAGCCCAGCAGCACCCAGCCCCTCTGATCTCTGGGGACCAACTGAAATGCAAGAGGGTTCATTTTCTGCCAAATTTCTTACTCTTAACACTCAGGACCCTTCCCCTCCCTCTTGCGCTTCACATAGGAATATTGACTTCCCCTCACCATGCATATGGAGAAGTGAAAGCACATTTTCACAACTCAATTAAATTTTATTGCTAGAATTAAAGTTTAATGTTGTGGGACAGAATTTTAATTTTTGTCTTAAATTTTGGAAAGGAAGCTGTCCAGATGCAGTCTGACACGTTTGGGGCAGGTGGATGTTCATTGTATTCCAGTAAATTGGTGCTGAGCATGTGAATACTCCCCACAGTAATGTAATTTGGTTTAGCTCATGCAGGTTTTCACAAGGTTAGCTAGCAAAGCCACAGCATTGAAAAAGGTTTTCTCTTCCTCCTCACCCATCAAATTTTCGCACTCCTGCTGGAATACAAGACTTTTAAAAATAAATTCTCAGAATGTTTTTATGATTATGTTATTTTACTTTGGCTTTCTGCTTGGAAACAATGAATCATTATAGAAGTAATTAAGGGGAAAAAATATTTTGAGGTAGACATCTGGCCTAGAGCATTTCAACTTAACTGGTTAAAATTTTGCTAAGTCTTAAAGTAGGGGAAAGTTGGGCAGCTTTAAAAGGCATAGTTATCTGGCCCACCCACAGCTATACAGTGTAACGGGAGAAATTTTCCATGTGCTGGGCTGTGTGCCCCACACCACGTGCTTGGGAAGTATAAACCTATAATTGCTGTTAAAGGAAATTTTGCTGACATTTCTTAATTACTTACTGCATCGTGTCTTCTAATTGGCCATTCTTGCTGTGTCTTTGTGTGGGAGAGAAGATGAACCTGTGGCCTAGACACTTTTATTTTCAGTCTTTAACACAGGAGAAGTTTTTATTTATTATATACAAATTGATAATGAGCATACCCAACTGCACCAGAGGAAATTCCAGTGATCAGTTACAGTGTCCCAGGTCATAGCTGACTGAGCAAAAGGATGTCTCCGTTGTTCCGAGATAAACACTAAACAGCTTTGATCATATATTTCCCCCAAAAAAGCAGATAAGATAGAAAGATCCTGCCACTAAAGACATATTCTAGCAATGGTAAGCAACAGAGACCAGTGTCACAACAGTGCTACAATTTAACACTTGTTTTTTGTTAGATACTAATGACATTATTTAAGTGCAACTGAAAGATAAAGTATGCATGGAACGAGCTTTCAATTTCAGAAGGACAAACTGAGGGCTATAGAAAGCGGTCATTAGTGTAAATGAGTGGTCTCTGTAACAAAAAGTCTGTACTTGAAGGTCAAGGAGTAAAGTCAAAGTCACCAAAACTCCATTCCTATATCTGGATGCATGGTAGCAAGCTGCAGACTACTGTATCATTTTTCTCTGCCTGGGGTTTACTCACCTAACAGATAAACTTGTATGTATGAATTTACTTGGGGTTTCTTTATGGAAGATCCCAAAACTTTAAAGGCTCCATCTTGTGGCAGTCCTTTTCAGTAGCTACCGTGTGAAGTGACCGAAGGAAAGCACATTTTCTTCTCTGGTTATCACTGCTCCCCTGACAACCCCCAGCTGCCACTGTCTGGCAGGTCCCACCAAGGACACCCGGGGGCTGAGGGGGGTTCACCGGGTCTGGCCTCACTTTGTGTTTGCAGTTCAACCAAAGACTGTTTGCCCTTCACCTGCTACTATTACTCACTACAGCAATTGTCGGTGGGAACCTTTTTATAGTTTTCACAAGAATTTGTATCCTGCCCCAGCTCTACATGAAACCTATTCTGAAATTCGTGGTTATTTTTTCCCTTTTGTGAATCTTTCTCAAGGTCAGTTTAAAAAAAAATCAACTCAGTATACAACTGTATTTGCTGCGTATCGCTGTAATGCAGATATACCTGGAAGCATATCTTGAGGGAGTTCAGACTGGACTTTAGAAAAGGTTCTTCACCCAGAGGGGTGGTTGGCCACTGGAACAGGTTCGCAGGGAAGTCGCCATGGCAGCAAGCCCAGAGTTTGGACAGTGCTTTTAGTCACACTGTTTAGTTCTAGGGAGTCCCGTGAGGAGCAAGGCGTTGCACTCAGCGATGTTTATGGATCCCTTCCAACTCGACACATCCCTGCGGACGAACCGCTGAACCCCACGCGGCGCCTGCCCCGGCCCGGGGCTCCTCCTCCCGTCGCCGCGGTGGAGGCGGTGCCGGGCCGCGCTGCGGCTCCAGGCCCGGGGCGGCAGCGCGGGGCCCGCCATGGCGGCCGCGCGCCCCCACTGACATGGCCCGGGCCGGCGGTGCGCGGCAGCGGCCGGTGGAGCTCGCCGCGGAGCCGCCGGAGAGCTACCAGCTGCGGCAGGAGAACGAGCTCCAGGTGCTGGAGTCCATTTACGGGCAGGACTTCCAGGACCTGCGGCAGAGCCAGGCCTGGAAGGTAGCGAGCGGGGTCTGCTTACAGTGCGGGGTGGGCGCGCAGTGGGGCGGGCCGAAGCGGGAGCGGGGCTGGACGCGGCTGGCGCTGCGTGCTCGTGGTTCTTCCCCCAGCCCTACAACCGGCCGCCTTTACGATTAATTCTCGACATAGAAGCGCTCGCTCTATAATCAGTGCTGTGCTCATGAACTGCATTTTAATTAACTGTCAGGCTTTTAAAAAAATTGCCTCTTAATTAATTCCCTAATCTACTAATTACATACCTGCTCAATTAGTTCATGTCATCGGTATACATGATGATATTTGCATAGTTATTATATGTTGTGGTTTTGTCACAGTGCACCGATTTCCATGATAATAATTTTGCTTTCATTTTTATAGCTTTGGGGTTTTTTTAACTACAACTAGTTAATGCTCAGGTCTGGTACTCGCTACTTTCTTCCATTTGTCTTTCGTGTCCACATCAAATCGATATTTCCTTTCCAGCTGTGTCCATGATGTTGTTTTCCTGTACCTGGAGATAATGGTCACTCTGTTCTGTTCCACAAGTTCACTTTTACTGTTTTTTCTTTTTGCATTCTTTTGTCTTGAATGTGTACAATATATCCTCTGCTTTCTTTTGTGCCAGAGACTTGAACTTAAATTTTTTGCAGCAACTTACGACTTTTTTTTCTCTTTTTATGAAGTTTGGTAAGAATACTCTTAGTAATTCGTTGGGTTTCCAGAAGTGTTGCAAACCTCACTCTGTATTTAAGCTCATATCTGACATCCGCTTGACTTGACATGTTCTGCTCCTTGCTATAAAAGCAAAGGGGATAGTTACCATCTGTTTCCCTATTTGTTATTCCACGTGGTCATACTTCCCTACCTGTTTCTCCTGTTACTAAGGGCTGGGTTGTTTTGTTGTTTGTTTTTGTTGTTTGTTTTTAAACCTAATTGAAAAGAAAAAGTTGGGAATGCTTATATGTGCATATTTTACTTTATTCTGATTTTGAGTAGGTGATTTGAACAGGATGGGGAAGACAGTGCTTGTTAAAATTCTGGTTTATGGCAAAACACAAAATACAACTACAAAAAAGTTACTTCCATTTGTTTGGCCATGTGTATATGAATGTGATGTTGTGGTTATTGCCATGTCAGAAAATAAAATAATACCTGGGTTAGTAATCTAAACACAAAAGAAAAAATGCTATTTTTATAATGAATGCTTTAATTTGTGATGTAAATAACCTGTGTTTATTTAATTTTTTTTCTATTGCTGTCTTACAGTAAGCAGAATAGAAAAGTTTCGTTATAGATCTTAATTTTTTCTCAGTCTGAATGATCTTTCTAATGAAACTACACTTAATAAATATACTGGATAAGCTGTGATAGTCAGTGGACCAGTTCACTCCTATTGAGCAATGTCAACACGTTAATGTATTTTTTTCATGGTTTGTATGGTCTAAGCTGTATTCTACTATAATATAGATTGAGAGTTGTGTGTTTTCATCAAAACAAAACCAAACAACCCTTTTCAATCAGAAGTTTTGTTTTGCATTTTAGGTACGACAGCCTCCTGAAATTAATTTAGTTCTGCGTCCTCAGGGATTGACTGGTGCTAATGAAGTGTATGCCAAAGTTGACCTGTGGGTGAAGTGTCCGCATACTTACCCTGATACGTAAGTGAACACTAAAATACAACCTTTTTTTCTCTGTTTTCAGTAGTAAAGTGTAAGGTGAAAAAACATGTAATTCTATTCATCACTTTTGGTCTTGCTTTCTGTGTGTCAGTATTTATTAAGCCTGGGGTATTTTATAATATGCAACTCTAAACTTTGGCACCTGAGTTGGATTTAGTCTTTTGTGCAATGGCGAATAATAGGGATGAGTTTGTCAGTGCAAGACTGCAGCCCCAGATACGTAAACACAGGTGTACCTGCCACCATCTTAGTACCCTTGTTAAACTTCTTCAACTCCTGACTCTTTCACCTGAGACAGACTGAATCTCCTTTTTGTATAAAGCTGTCTGTTGTTCTGTTTTCTGTTTGATTAGCTTTTGGAAGAGTTCTCCATAGAGAATGTAGAAGGACTTGCAGGTGACCAGCCTACCCCAGCATTTTGCATTGACAGGTGGTTTCTGGGTTAAAGGTTGCTCTGTGCCCTGTTTTGTTCAGTCCTTATACCACTGATGGTCCAACACAGAACTCCCTTCAGTCCCTCCATTTGTGCTGTGGCATGAGTGCTGTAGAAGGGAAATGCTATTCCTAAGTGATAGCTCAGTTATACCCTATAACAGGGACATAACAGTTACTCTCATTTTTTTTTGTTTGTTTTAGTTTAAAATAACATACGACGTTTTGCTTATTTACTTTATTTTAAATATTTTTTTAAATTTAGCTGATATTTATTTATTGCATTTGTTTCTTGGGGTTTGTGTAACTTGTGTAGTGGTGATGAACAGATTTTAAACATCTAAATGTTATGCTAGTAATATTTTAAATGGCTTGTTCAGTAAGTTAGTGGTTAAGAGCTGAATTATCAGAGTCTTGCAGGCTTTCTTTGGTAGTTCTACTGTTAAGTGTTACCAACGGGAAATCTGCAACCAGAAAATTTGATGGTAAGGAATATAATACAGTATTTCTGGCTTTATGTTGTATGTGTAACATTTATATTCTGCTTATTTGAGCATTGACTAATTGCCAGGTGACTATGAGCTCCATTCCTTTTCCCTCACACACTGTTTATATCAACAATCTGTTGCTTTTTGCAGTCAGTTTTTCTAAGGAGGACTTTTTAATGTTTTGTTGTTGTCCCTCAGAGTTCCTGAAATACAACTAAAAAATTCAAAAGGCTTGTCAAATGAGAAAATAAATGAGCTGAAATCCAGACTAGCTGAACTGGCAAAACAGCGCTGTGGAGAGGTAAGAAATACTCACTTCCTGGAGAAATACACTCTAAATAATTCTAAAAGTGTATGGTATAATATCGTGGAATACACCCACATTGAAAGTGTGAGTTGCACTGTTTTTAAGGAAGGAGAGACTGTCTTTCTTAGGAATGTTTCTAATTAATGAAAGTTCAGACCATGGATGCTCTCAAAATCCAGTGCATGTATAAATACTGCAAGCTTTATTCCTGGTTAAAGGTTCACATTGTTAAGTTTAAAAGTTCTGAGTTATTTGGCAGTATGAAAAGCAATGCTAACTGTAAGATTGAGAGCTTTCTGCACTTTTCAGATTAATTTGAATATCATAAGAGGCCATATCTGTTTAAGCAAACAGTGGTTACCTGGGGAGTTTTTCCATCTGATCTTGGTCACTTAGTGCTGAACTGAAGGGCAAGAGACCTTGTTCCAACACCAGCTCAACACCTTGTAGCATAGTCACTCCATGCCACTGTGCCTTTTTTTTCTTTTTTTTCCTGTGTTTAGGCGTAGTGGTACTTGAGTTTCCCTGGAGCTGGGTAAAAAACCATGGAGAAACATGGGAAGCTTAGATCTTTTATCTGTTTTAAGGGATTTTATGCATCCTTGACTATGTTTAGTATTAATGATACCTTTCTGTTGTTGAGGACTGAAATGATTCAAAGAATTATAAGCAAATAAAGAATTCTTGGTGCAAGCAGGGATTTTGGCATATTTCTTATCGCTATTTGGAAATGTTGCAGGTTTGAACACATTTGAAGAGCTCCATTTGCCTTTTTAAAAGCGAGAATTACACAGCTGTGGACATTGTAATAGGTTGAAGTGGGGTAATATTTTGCTTTCAGTTTCCCAAGCCTGTCAGCTTTACAGGTTTAGCAAGAGCTATATGTCATTCAGTCCTGCCACATCAAGCCTTTTTTTCCATTTGAATACCATACTTGTGTTTTGGCTGCCAATTTTTCTGCAGGTACTTTCAAAATAACTGTTTTAGCTAGATACATTCTGTTCAATAACCAAGAATTTCCTCAAATTTTTCAGTATCTTTAGAAATTAGCAGTTTATTAGTGTATTCTGGAACTTAGGGGGTGGGGTTTGTTTTTTTTTCTAATGACAGTGCTATGGACAATTTATAGGAAGTACAAGGGTTAAATTCTCTAAGTAACCACAAAACCATGCAATATATACTTGGTCTGTTCACAACAGACCACAAGAATGATTAGGCTGTAGGGCTTTCAAGTCTCAGTTTGAATTCTGATCCCATTGAAAGGACCTAAAAATATGTCATACATTTTCCTAATGTTGATTTTCCAAAGTGAGCGTCATGCTTGCTCCAGCAATGTGTAGATGTGGTTGTCAGTTACATGTATGGTACACATTTTGTATAAATGGCATATGCAGTTTTGTCCTGAATTACTTTATCTGCAGCAAAGGGGAGATAACATTTCTCCCTGCCTTGACAGGTATTCCCTATTAAATTGTATTCTGTGGTATAGAAAGTCTGACAATACCTCAAACACCTGTTCAAACTGAATAGCAAACTGTCAGTGCTTTTTAATTATTGAGTTTTCTCTTGTTTTTTGGTGTTTTTTTTAAATACATGTATGTACATGCAGTGATTGCCTTGCCTTCTGAATAGTAACCTGGGAAAGGTATTTTAGTTGCACATGTCAGATTTATGCATATTGTGCTGGTCTTTCTATTTTGAATTGCCTCCTGGCTTCATTTTTACTTTCAAGCAGGGGATTCAGTGTTTGAGAATCTTCTAAATGTCACCCTGTTACAGGCAGGTTGTACAATTTACTTTGGCTGATCTCCCACTTGTACATGCAAATCCTGCTCAGTGGTGCTGCTGACTGCACCTTTGTCCTGTACTATTATTTAATTTTAGAGTTAAAGTGGTCTCTTAGCACTGTGGATTGCTTGAATTAATAAGGGGATGCTACTAGACTGCTGAAAGCTTAAGCCCCAACAGGTCAATAGATCATCAATACACACACAATTGAAGTAAACAGTAACTGAAAATTAATTCCAACCTGGGAAGCCATGTAGCAGAATTCAGCTGAGCAGAGTTTTTAGTGCAGTTCTTATTTTAGTGGTTGTGGTTATATGAATATGGAACGCCTTATGTGACTTTACAGTTCTAACTGCTGGACTGCTTTGCAGAGGAAGGGTTGGATTTGTGGTTAGCAGTGAAATAATTATTTCATAGCAGCAGGTGAAGTAACAGATAAATGCAAAGGATTTGTTCTGTTGTAGCTCTTATGTCATAAACCTGTATCTGAGGGAGCAGAAAGATTATGTCTGAAAGAAGATGAGAAAATGATTTTTAAATTTCACTTTTCTGTTAGAAAAATAGGATGGCTTAGGTTGTCTGTCTTTCAGTCATTTTTGTCATCTTTGCTAGTGCGGTCAGGGATTTTTCCTGTTACAATTTATTAATAAATAGTTCTGACAAAAAATAGTGGAATATGATAAATTTTCCCTGAAAAATAACAAAACTGACAGTCATCCTTCTGCCGTGTTGCTTTTTGGGGTGGGTATCATTTGGCTATCATTTGACTCTGCATGTCATTAATACTTATTTTCTTTCAGGTGATGATATTTGAACTTGCTGACCATGTACAGTCGTTTCTCAGTGAGTATAATAAACCACCTTCCAAGTCTTTTCATGAAGAAATGCTAAGAAATCATCAAAAAGAACAGGAAAGATTGGCTCAGGAGGAATTGCGTAGGGCACAAGAAGTTAAGAGAAGAGAGGAGCAGGAGGTAAGAGAAACCAAAGTATGAATAACCATATATTCTTAAAATATTATAATCATGATTTTAAAATCATTCTGCATAATGGTGAGTTTTAGTGAATTATTGTCAGACCTGCCAGTATGAGTTGATCAATATGTATTATATGAACTACCTGCTACTGTAATTGTAAATTACAACCTAAATGTTGATTCCTGATCCTATGAAAATCACTTATCAAGAGGACCTTATACAAAAGTGTAAGAGAATATACATTTTAAGTGCATTCCACCTTAAATTAGGTGGTGTTGGCCAGGCAAATAGGTGTAATCATACCTTCTTTCACTCTTAGAGTGACTGGAAAGTGATGACAGGCACTATGACAGGCACCTCTAGAGAGCTACAAATTTAATCTAAAGAGATGTCAGACCACCAACATCCTTCACTAGAAATCAGAGGATTCATCAAAGTCTCACAGGGGCTAGTAGTGTTAAATCTCCACTCTGTGGGGAATATGGATAGAATAGCTCTGATTTTTAAAGGATTGTTTGGGTTTATCTCTCTGTCTTTTTTGTGTGTGTGTGAAACTTTATTGTTGGGTCTGGCAGTAGAAGTAATTTTCAGTTCTATTCTCCTATATCATACAACTGATGCTGTTAACTTCCTCAGGAGAGATTATTTGACTTCTATTTTTTTATTCTTTTGATATCCTCTAAGTCTTCGTTCAACACTTCTGAAAAATCATCATCATAGCTTTTTTCCTTTTAAATTAGGGCAAGATTTTAGCAGTTGCATTGCATGTAGTGTTGCATCTCTAACAACTGAAATTCATTGCAGCAACGTGAAATCCTTAATGAGATTCAGAGAAGGGAAGAAGAGAAAAGGGAAGAAAGAAAAAAGAAAGAGATTGCCAAACAGGTATTCTTTCTAAGCAGATGTGCAAAAAAACATTGCAATTAAGTTCTTCCCAGTATTGTAACAGTACTTGTGAAAATTTGAAATTTTCTTGGACATCTTTTCTTATTCAGAACTTCTAGTAGATCTAAATTAAAATGGGTTCTTGATTATTTCTGAGGTTTATTTCTGGAATATACCAGCATCTTGGGAGTACCAAGGTGGATATTTTCAAACTTTTTCTTTGGCCTCATGCGTACATTTATTATGAAAACATAGTTCTTCTATGATCTGTGTGACTTCATAGAATAATAACTAAGTACCTGCCTATTTTGAGGATAGGAGTGGCTTTTGTACTTACATGGTGTCTTTCCTGATTTATAGGAACGTTTGGAAATAGCTGCTCTGACAAATCAAGAAGATTCTCACAGGAGAGATACTGCAGGACATAGAGGTGCTTCACGCTTAAATGGGAGTTCTTTGGAACATGGAGTGAATAATAAACACCGACCAAATTCAACTGGACGTTCAAAGTATGTCAGTTTGCATGTGGATTTTTTAGATTTATTTATTTTGTTGCACACATTAGATTACAAAGTGAGATTTGAAGGCAAGAGAATAGCATGCCATGTTGTTGACCTGTTCATTTTGGTCTTTTCCCTGCCCCCTTTCCCCCTCTACCTTTATTTGTCATGGTTTAACTAAGCCATGTCCTGTGGATAACTTGAGAATTAGCAATTTTTAAGGTTGGTAGTCAACTCCTGACTTTAAATATACTATTTTTCTGAGTTAGAGAAAAATGTTCTCTTCACATTGCAGACGAGAACGCCAGCTTTCTGTGAGTAATAATGAAGAGTCACCTGGAAATCATGAAGTTTTGAAATTCAGCACGAGTGGTACTGGACAACTTACTGTCCATAAAGGAAGATGTCTAGGTAAGCAAAATTACGTTTGCAGCTTGAAATGCTGGGGTTTGGGATGCTTTCAGTAACATGTGAAACCACTGGGGTTTCACGGGGCTGGAAATGCATACTTACTCTCCTTCTATTGCTGCTGATAGCAATGGCATAAAAGCAGCAGGTCTAGCAAAAACATGAATACAGGACATGACAGGAAGCCTTGAGCTGGAAGACCTCCATGGAGTGCCCACATAGATAGACCATCAAATGTTTTCATTGTTTGTTTTCAACATAGCACTTCCTCAGTAAATGGATGAACAGCCTGAAAGTCTCTCAAGAAAGGAAAATTTTACTATTTTGCAGTTTGAGGATGAACAATTGTGTTACTATGTGTAGTGCTTAGCATTTGCTAAGCAGGAGGGTTATTCATTTATTAAAACTTGAAATTCATGAAAGTGTGCAGCAGTTTGTCGTCAATATGCGATTGCTTTCATTTGAGTACTGTTACATAGCATTCAGTCTCATCAAGCCTGATGTTTTCCATACTTACCATGTAGATACATATCTTGTGTAGTTGTAAGTGGGTTTATGTTTCTGACTTTATAAAACAGGCTTACTGGTATTTATTTAGCATTTGCAGGAGCTTTTGTCAAATCCTTAGAAACAAAAGAAGCCATGTTCCTCTTCTCTCCCTTTGTGTACAGGCAAGGATGAACAGCTTGGTAAATCTGTCTACAATGCCTTGGAAATTCACAGTGGAGACTTTGTTCTAATATATGAGTGGGTTCTGCACTGGCAAAAAAAGATGGGAAGGTTTCTTACAACTCATGAAATAGAAAAGATTGAGAAGTCTAAGAAACAGGTAATGCCTATGTTTTGCATTTGGCTTAATAAAGATTAGGTAAGGTTCAGTGCTTTTGTTTAGGCTGCTAGTTTATATTAAACTTGAGGGGGTAGTTAGTAATGAACTTGAAAATGTTAATCTTTTAGAGTATTTGCATGAAAGAAGATGAGTGTATTAAGGTATTCAGGAGTTCTTTTACAATAATACAAATGTAAGAAAGTGTGTTTGCAAGTATGCATAAATAAAATAATAAAATATTGAAATTCTGAAGAAAGAGGGAATCAAGCTTACCTGTTAGAAATCAAAGCTGTACTTTCCCCAGTGCACAATACTTCCTTTTTAGAAAAGTATGAGGAGGTGGTATATTTTGTAAGTATTTTGTGTTACATATTTTATTAGTAGCATGTTTCAAGATATGACAATGTTATGTTGTGTTTCTCTACCAGCTTCAGGGAGCAGAAACAGAGTTCAGCTCACTGACGAAGCTAAGTCACCCAAACATTGTACATTATAAATGTATGAACCTCAAAGAGCAGGATGACTCAATTGTGGTGGATATTTTAGTGGAGCACATCAGTGGTTGCAGCCTTTCTACATATTTACACAAAGAGACTCCAGTTCCAGTTGAGCAGTTGCGCCATTATGTGATCCAGATCTTGTCAGCTCTTGACTACTTGCACAATAATTCAGTAGTGCACAAGGTCCTTTGTGCTTCCAGTGTCCTGGTAGATGCTGAAGGAAACATCAAGGTCACAGACTACAGCATTTCCAAGCGCTTAGCTGACATCTGCAAAGCTGATGTTTTTGAGCAAACCAAGGTTCGTTTTAGTGAGGATGGTCTTCCCAACAAACCTGGAAAAAAAGGAGATATATGGCGTCTGGGCTTGCTTCTGCTTTCACTCAGCCAGGGCCAAGTAACCAAGGAATTCCCAGTTGCTGTTCCTACCAGTTTACCTGCTGACTTTCAAGACTTTCTGGAAAAGTATGTTTGTCACATTCCTGTACCTTTTTGTCTTTGATTTTTCCCCCCTTTTTTTAAAGAATAGCTAAATCCTCCTGTGTCAGTAGTTGTAGTTTTTATGGAAGAGGTGGTTGATCTCATGGCTCAGGCTGCTAATCTGGGATTGGGGAGAGCAGATTTGGTGCTCTCTTTTTCTCTGCTCTGCCACCAGATGTATATCACTTTATCACTGTGGATAAGCCATATAGTCTGTCTTTGCTTCTGATTCCCATCTGAATTATGGAGGCAATAATTTCTTAAATATAACAAGAACCCTTCTAACATTTCTGTCAGACATGAAATAGTTCTCTCTGTGGTTTGCTAATAGGTGTGTTTGCTTGGAAGATAAAGAAAGATGGACCCCTCAGCAGTTGCTACAACATAGTTTTATAAACATTCCACGAATAAAAATACCTGTAGCTGAAGAAAATATAGATGGTAAGGAATTTTGGTTCTGCCTGTATTCTGCTAAGTGGACTACATGCCTGCAGTAGGAAAAATGCTTCCCAAGACTGCAGAAGTGTGTTACAATAACTTAAAAGGTAGTGTGGTCTTTAACTTCTCTGTCCAAGACTGGCTGGGGTAGACTGACTACTGTTTTATCTTCAGTAGAAGCAGCTCATGCTTTAGAGAAACATGGAAACTCATCCACCTCCTGCATGGTGGAAATGTAGGCTTAACTTTGTCCTTGGAAGATGGTGTTCCAATGAGACTTCTTTCCTTCTTACGTTCTTGTTAAAATCATTCTTTGTCCAGCATAATTCATGTTTGTAATTAAAAACTATATTAAGATTTATGCTTGTACTAGAATTTTACACAGCAGAGCACTTCCATATTGGGTTTAGTTGCACTTGAAGTTATTTAGGTTTTGTCTCCTTTTTGCTCCTTATTTGACAGTCCCTAGTGCCTTATCCCCATATTGCCAGTGGTGGTAACTTTGTCTTCATTGCAGATTCAGCAGGTATAGATTGCATGGAGACAGTTGTACCCAGCAGTCGGATATCCAGCGCATCGTTCTTCACAGAAACACAGAGACAATTTTCACGATACTACAATGAGTTTGAAGAGCTAAAATTACTTGGTAAAGGGGCTTTTGGAGCAGTCATCAAGGTATGGTATAAAAATTGTTTCCTCTGTGGAAACCTTTCTGGGGATATGTTTGTTTTCTCTGAAGCAAAACAAACATTCAGTGTTTGCATGGTTTTATTTACTGTCTGCTAGTGTGCTGTGCCTGTGTTGAGGTTTTTATCTGGAATTGAATAGTCTGAAAAGTTTCTTGCTAGAGGTCGCTGGGAGATTGGGGAGAAGCCTATGGGGAACTTTGCATTTGAATTGTAGTCATTTTCCCGGTGAAAGGAAGACTTCCTGCTTTGTGAAACTATTCTTCTTCTGGCTCTGCTTGGTAAGACATTTGAAAACATTTGACTTGAGATTAATTTGCATTTTTCAGGTGAGAAATAAGCTTGATGGTTGCTATTATGCTGTGAAACGTATTCGCGTAAACCCTACCAGCAAGCAATTTCGGAGGATTAAGGGGGAAGTAACGTTACTTTCCCGCTTGAACCATGAGAATATTGTGAGGTATTACAATGCTTGGATAGAAAAACATGAAAGTCCTGTTCCCACTGTGTCGACATCTGAAACAACCGAAGAGAGAAGATTGCCCTCCAAAGCTAATCTCTTCATCCTCTCCACTGAGGAGACAGATGACATGGAAACTAATGCTCCTCCTCCATGTTTGACAAGTTCAGTGGAGTGGAGTACTTCATGTGAAAGATCCTCCAGCAACAAATTCAGTGGAGCTGATCAGGAGTCCAGTGATGATGATGATGGTGATGGCGTGTTCTCGCATTCAATTTTGTAAGTAGGCTTCAGTATTGGCACTATAGGGAGCATGAGCAGAGTTAGTTTTTCCAAGTTTGTGTCTTATCATTCTTGTTTCTTTGTCAGAAGTAGTTCACTGCATTTTTATTCTGTCCCCTTGTTCAAAACCAGTGTATTTGCCAGCAGTCAGATAGGCAGAGAAAATTTTCTAGCTAAGTATTGCCAGTCTGTGTTGAAAATTTTTTGGTGTAGGCTTCTTGAAGCATCTTATTTGTGTCAGAATTAATGACTGCTTACCTTATATTTGACTGTCTTTTCCAGCCTTGAGAATAAAGTTTTTTAATAAACAATAACAGAAATATTACAAATCTTGAAAAATATCAAGCTTGCCCTTCCTTTTTTGTTTTGGTTTTTATTAATGTATTCCATACATTCTTCTGTGTATGGTTTGGTTTTCTCACTCACAGTGATTTTTTTGTATAAGCAAGTAAGTAAACTTATGTCATTTTTGCATACTGGATATAGCAGTTAAATTTTACTGATGCAAATATATACCTTCCCTTTTAGAACTGGACTGTCAAAGGAAGTGTTGCTTTGCAAGCAGGATACTTTCCTGGATATTGGTTTCTTTTGCTTTTTTGTTTAAGGCATATAGAAAGTCTTCAGCAGAAGTTTAGATTTTATTTTTTCCCAGAATATATCTTCAGTAAATATTTCTTGGTAAGCAGAACTTTCGAGGTTTTTTCTTTCTGTTTTTTTTTTTTTTAAACAGGCCAACCACAGATTCTGAAAGCGAAATAATTTTTGATTGTGAGGATGAAAACAGTAAAGGTCATTCTCCAGTAAGTGTAAAGATAAAATTAGTGAAAATGAAAATATAATAAAATAGTCTTTGAGAAGCAAACAGGTCAGTTGGGAAGTTTTATTTCACTTCTGCTATAAGTACAGAAGCATATAAGGCTATGTTCTGTTAGAGTAAGTGTTCTGCCATTGTGAGCTGCGTTCCATAGAAATTGGTCTGATGCAGCTGATCTGGATGCTGTTTCCTGTATTGTTTATTGGGCTAAATATTAGAGGGTTTTAGGCATGACCCAGGTTACTGCAAGTTTAACACTTTAGTGTGCACATGACTTTGTAACAGTTAGCCATATGGATTACATGGTCTTACACCATGTCAAAGTTCAAATTCTGTTCTGCCTTTAGATATTTTTAACCAACATATCTCTTCAAAGCCACTTTCTAAAGCAGACAAATTACATATTGCCAGCAGTCTGAAAGAGGGAAAATCAGTATAATGTCTAGGGTTTTGGTTGATTTTAAGATTGTGTCACAGCACTTGCTGTGGACAGTCAGTGCACTGTATCGTTAGCAAGCTAATGCACACTTTTCTGCAGCATCTAGAATGTCATTGCCAATCCTGATGATCTGTATCATGCTTTTATTTAAAGCTTTATCTCCTTCTTTCTCTTATAATGTACATTGGCATGAAAAAGTTTTCAGTATATAATTTAATAATATGGCAGTGTATTCCAGCCATTAAAAAATAGAAGTATGTATAATAAAAGTCTGCACAGCTTCCTGTAGCTAACTGTTCTGTTACTTTTATTGTGATAAAGAATGAAGAAGGCAATGAGAAGAATGGCCATGGAGGAGAAGACAGGACACCAGTCGTTCAGACAGTGCATTGTCTGTACATTCAGGTACAAATGTGCTTGCGTGTTCACATAAAAGGATACTGTTTATTTCAACCTGCAGAGACTACTTGCTGGCTTTCATGAGAGAAATAATGACCTTTAAAAATGCAAACGAGTAAGTTCAGTGCTGTTTTTGCAGTAGACTGGTTTTCTGAAGGCTTCGCTGGTGGAAGGCACTGTGCGGTGCACGTGGCTTGTTATCCCTTCCAAGGCTCTATATTTGTGCCTGGAGAGAACTAAGTTTTGTAGTGCCATAGTGCGTAATGGGATAGCTGGTGTGGTTCATGTACAAGTTGACAATTCCTGACATAGAACAACTCAACCAGCCAACCCTTGAGTCCTTGGGTTTCAAAGCATTCTTTTGCCTTGTGCTTATTTGTTGAGAATATCCATCCCAATCCCCAACACTGTAGCTGGTGTTCCTTGGTTTGGTTATGGTGTTAATTCCCAACGTGGAGTTGAAGTCTACCATATTATATTTCAGAGGGGAAGTTGTCTTTCACAGATGTGAGAACTTCCTCATTCTCTTCAAAAGCACAGTATTGTGTATGTATTTTATTTTAATAGAAGTCAGTAATCTGTAAAGCCATTGTATGGCTCTAACAGTAGGCACACAATGAAACTCCTGCAGGGTTGCAACTTCAGGCTGTTCTATTGACACCTCCTTTGTGTTAGGAGTTAGTCAACGTCTCCCAGAAACAGTCTATCATAACTAAGTATTCTGTGGTGATGTGCAATTTTTTATAATGCACTTAATGCTAGAGCTTGTCTGGAAGGAAGTTACAAGTAGATGGAATTAGATTTTAATGAGCTTGTGTGCATGTGATGTGTATATTCATAATAAAGTGGCTAACATGCCAAGTGAAATAAAGGCAGAGATTCTTTGTGGTTTGCCTTTATCACATATTATGGTTTGGCTGGTTTCACCTTGTTGATAACGTTTATGTTAGAGAATACGCTACTCTGCAAGCTCATACCATTGTCCCAGAAAATGAGGTAGGACCCAGAAGTGAATGCATTTTCGTAGCTAAAAGGCAGCTCTCGGGAGAATTCCAAGTAACTGAATGTTTTGGTGAAACTATTTGCTCCTGAGCCCAGGCAGTAATATGGGTACAGATACAAGTTTCTGATGGTCTCTTTTCTTGACAAAACTGTTCTTTCTTCCCTCTGTCCCCTGTGTATGCACTACTGAAGATGGAGTATTGTGAAAAGAGCACATTAAGGGACACTATTGACCAAGGCTTATATGAAGATACCAGTCGGCTTTGGAGGCTTTTCCGAGAAATTTTGGATGGGTTAGCTTACATCCATGAAAAGGTTAGTAAACATGATAGTTATGACCTGTACATAATATCTATGTTATGCCTCTTTCTCTATAGGTTTCTTCATATTCATTTTGGGGAATTTATTGGCAAGTATCCTCTTTGCGTTTTGCATTATTAGTCTATTCTTGGGGTTTATTATATTTCACCATGAACATGAATTTTTTAATGAACCATTTCAGATTTTACCCATTTGTCATAAAAATTTGACCATCTTTTAAAAACATTCTGTTAGGTATCTGGTAGCACTGAAAATTGTTTCTAACTTCGGGGCTACAAACCATTGTCTGTCTTCAAGACTGATCTTCAGTGACTTAATGCAGTAGATTTCCCACTGCAATAAAAGTGTGTAATATGATTTTCCAGTCTATTATAAAGACTCCTATTTTGAATTGGGTTTAATATTAAATATTCTGTGGGTCTTTTTTTGTTCTCCTCCTGTAACAGGGAATGATCCACAGAGACTTGAAACCTGTGAACATTTTTTTAGATTCAGATGATCATGTGAAAATTGGTGATTTTGGTTTAGCTACAGATCATCCAGCAAATGCAGTAAGTACAGCTTGAAGTGGATGAAAAAACCCTTGAATTTGGTGATACAATTACTTGAAAAATAAAAACAAAACATAAGTTAAATGACCACAGTGTTTATATATTAAGAATGCTATAAAATTCTTTTAAATTTCTAAGGTTCTAGAATTCAACCATGCACTGCCAACCCAAATGACAAGAACAGCCAACAGAAGCATTTCACATGCATTTCATTTACAACATGACTGTTTTGCTGATTTCAGGTGATCTCTAAACAAGAGGAAAATCTCTCAGATGGTTCAGCTGTGTCTGACCCATCAG
>WEKY01052482.1:0-13402 GCA_013390045.1 Picathartes gymnocephalus | reverse complement strand
AAGGAAAGAAAAAAAAAGAAATCCTAACCCCCAACATCCACGTATCTGATGAGGATTGGTTTTGAAATGCGTCCCAGCTCTGGCTGGGTGGAATGTGGACAGAACAAGGGACCTCCAGGGTTAAAATCAGATAAATGTCTATTTGAGTGAATATCCTCAAATGTTTGAAATGCAGAGGATATAATGAGAAACAAATAAAGCCATTACATTCATTGTTAACATAATTAGGCATCACAGATGTTTCTGTAATGCACAGATTTCTGCACTCTCAAAGAAGCATTTCAGCTGTCCTTGCAATTTTAAGACTAAAATATTCTATTAAAAGAACCAGTGAAAATAAATGAAACATAAAATTATTTTTACAATGGATAAATTGTTGATTTGTCAAACCACAGAGAAAGGAACTCTACGATATAATTCTCATTCCAATTTAAGAATGTGTTTAAAGAAGTAATTAGAAAAATACAAGACAACCCCCTCTCTCATTGCCTTCCTGAAGCTTCTTTTACAGACCCATTTTTCTTGGGTACTTTTTGATAATTTTCTTTATTAATCTTTACCATGGGGATCATATGAAGCTGAAAAAGGAAGTTTAGGGGTGGTTAGTTTAACAGTTCTCTAGAAATGTGAGGACATAGAAGGCTAGTCCAAATTCCCTGAAGCTTGGATGTACCAGACTTTTACAGCTGCATTCTTCTTTATCAATCTATCAAAACCCTTTAGTACTATCTTTCAGCAAAGCTGTGAATTATTTATCCCTTTGGGTTTGGACGTTTTTATAAATGTCAATGTAGCTGCAGTGTGCAATGAAGCCAATCATTTAGCTGCCCCCTCCATTATGTGAAATAATAGTGCATCTTCTTTGTGGACACTATTGATACTGAAGTGAATGAGCCATGAAATCAAGGTGTGAATCTCTGTAGAACTCTCTGCCTCCCTTCCCCCTTCCCATTTTAGAATTTTTCTTGGATCCAGATTCTCAGTAAAAAAAAAAAATTAACACTTGCACATTCTTACAACTGGTTTCTCATTATTTTACTACCCCTTAGTTAGGAGAGATTGAGTTTATGTCTATCTTAGACATTATAGAAGGCAACCTTGGCCCCAACTGAAGTCTGATAAATGGCACTTCTAAACTTATTTGGTTCTCTTTTTCGCTCAGAAGTATCATATCTTGGGGTTTTTTTAGTTATAGGTGATTTTTAGGTTTCCATCACTAGATGTGTCTTGTATGGGGATGCAGGAGGGAGAGGTAGCCTAAAATGAGTGAAAAGAGCATTTGAAAACAAAGAAAAAAGGGATTGTGTAATGATGAGAAACTCCAGAGTGGTATTGGATATAACATTTCTGGTAAAGTTTTTCTTCCTCTTCTTGAGCCTTAGTGTAAATGGAGACATCATTTTTCAAAATAACATGCATTTCCTGCTCTTGGCATATAAAAGTCCCTTACATTCTTCTTACTAAACTAGTAATTTCTAGCATTTTGTGGATTATAGTCACTGGCTAGTAAAAATCTGACCAGGCTATAATTTTCTTAGATTTGGGGGCCATTCAGTGTGTTCGTAGAACTCCTCCTACACCCACTGCAGTAAAAAAGACACTGCAAAAGTAGTCTTTGAGACGGAAAAAGCCTGACTCATGATGTGTGACTACAGTGCTTCCAGTAATCCCAATCAACACTAATACTGGGTCTAGCTGCTGACTTTTGCAGTGTGGCTGGCTGCAGGATGGGTGAGGGATGAGAACACCTCTCTCAGGGCAGGGTGATATGCTCAGGTATGGAACTAAATTTTAACATTTCCTTTTGTCATGAAGTAGCTTTTAATGTCCTGCTTTTTTAATGTCTCTTAATAAAATCCTTTTAACCAGCTATGCTGCAGCGAAGCACGTGCTGGGGGGCAGCAAGAGGAGCAGTATCATTTTCTTTTGATAAAACACTATTATTTTCATTGTACTGATAGTAATTTAGTCTTTCTGTGTGTTTGTTGAAAGAACAAGTGTTACTCTTGATTTCTAGTTTCAGAAAATGGCTGCTAAAATACATGCCAGAAGCAACATGATCGATAATTCTGATTAAAGCGGTCAGTGTCTTATCCCTTAACTTAGCACATATAACACTTTTAGGATAGTTTTGCAAGGCCAAAGGAGCACTGCTTCTACTTGGCTCCATTTTTTTGCTGTCCTATCCTGCTGCTGGGATTTTTGAAAAGTGCCTTTTTGAATAAATTAGGATTTTATTTCTTTTTCTTCTGTTCTATCTGTAGCTGTGAACTGTCTATGAAATCTGTTTACAAACACCCCTCTTGTTGATGTTGCATTCAAGTTAAGCTGGAGGTTGTGGTTTGGCCATTTGCAGTTCTTGAGAGTGAAGTGCCATAAAAGACTGTGTAAAAGCCACAAGAATCACTGTCACTCAAAGAGAAGAATACTTGCCAAGTCCCAAATCACCCACCCTGCCTTCTTAAAAAATTCTTCCTCTGTCCTCTTTTGGGATTTTCTTTGCAGACATATGTTAAATAAGAGGTCTTTCAGTGTACTTTGTTAAGCAATTTCTCCTGGTGTCTCTCAGTATTCCTGAGAGCTGCACATCCCTGTGCTGGTATGTGTGGGTCCCTTGGTGGCTTGGATTGGAGACCTGAAGCGAGTTTAAAATAACTTTGTCTAAAGTGACCTGGTCTGCAATGTGACCCCACTGCATTTTGCCTGAATGAATGGCTTTGCCTTTGAGTGCAGTATTAATCAAATTATGCACTCAACATTACTGCTTGCCAACATGAAGAGGAACCCATTTCCAGGTTGGGATAGAATTTAATGTACCAGAAATTAGATTGATGTGCACAGAAACTTTTTTTTACACTTAGCTAGTGGGACATTCTCCTTGTCTACTGCCAGCACCCCTTTTCAGCCAAAAGCTAGAGGGTGCAAAAAGAGAAGGGCCTAAAAGTATAACGAACAGTAATTGGACGAAAGCATGAAGGTTTCCATTGTTTTTACTATCTTGTAGCATTCGGATTTCTTTTGCACCATTGGAAATATCCAGGATATTATATACTATTTTTAAAACCTCTTCTTTACTTGCCCTTTTCCTTACTTACTATAATTTATTACTAATTTAAAACAAATAAGCAAACAAACAAACCTTGAAGTATAAACTTACCTGGCCTTTATTTTTGCTGGCCTGGTTTTGCTCACAGATCCTTTGGAGAGAATAAGAATGTTAGCACTAATTTTCTAGGAGCTAGGCTTTCAATCATCCATCAAATGCAGAGAACTTCCAGAAAGATTTACAGATTTGTTACTAAGTCCTTTGAGTATAGAACTGATTCAATTAAAGAAATCTATATGTAATTCAACACTTCTCTGTTTATGCTCAACAGCACTCCTGGTCAGAGGTGGAAGAATTACACAGATTTCATCAGCACTAGCAGAAAAAGCATAGATCATTCCTATTGTTAGCATTATGATGAAAAACTGTTCCAGAGTGTTTGATTTCCATATTTTCCTATAGGTTCTTGAATTTTTTTCCACTTTCATAGTTCTCATGTAGAAGATAGGTTCTTTATGAAACAAACTTTTTCATAAGTCTAATCACTTCTCTTTCATTGTACTCCTCCCAAAGTTTTCAAATTTTTGCCAAGAAGTTTTCATTTGAAAAAAAATTCCTCTTTAACCTTCATGCCCTTGTAGATCCTTTAAGTACTTTTCTTAGAACAAAAGGCCTTTACTATGGTAGTATATCAGCAAACTGTAAAGCATTTGATCTATGATCGAGAAATCGTTTTTGAAAATATCTTCAAACACACCAAACAATAAAAACATATGTGACAAAAAATTCCATAGACCTTTGAACTGTAGGCTTTTCTTTGGGAACTTTGGTCTCAACTTGAAAGAGGAGATGAGACTGTACATATGTGTAACTAATACAAAATTGATTCCCCAAAATATTATTGAAGGCTTTTCTCTTCATACAGGAAAGAAGTGCAGAGTTTAACGGATGTATTCTTGGAAAGACTAGTCCATGTACATAAATATTATTTCACAGTTTTAAGTATAAATCAAATAGTAAGCATGTAGACTGTGGTTATATTAAATACTATATTTCTAATATATCTGTCATGAGATAAATGATGTTAGAATTTATTTTTCTTTGGGAATTGGTACACAATACTAAGGAAAAAGATGTAATGTTGCTTTATCATCAACTAAGACCATTTTGATATCATCAATATTTACCCTATGCATTTATGTTGATGTCTTTAATATGATCATGTAGCACCCATCAGCTCATCTTACAAAGAAGGTGATAAAAAAGTACATAGTTTTAGCTGGTATTTTTGCGTAATTGTCTTATAAATACAGTTTTAAAATTCATCTGTTTAGCTAACAGAAGCAAAAGGGTTTTCTTCTCCAGCTGTGGTAGATGCAGGCTTTTCCGTTGTAGTTGCCTGTAGATTTTACGGTTCTAATCAAACCATAGCAAAATTTTATAGCCTCTTACTTCATTCAGAATATCTGAGGCTGCTGGAAGCCCCAGACTGCTAGGTCTCCTAAGACTGGGGCAGGCTGTGGTGTGTTCTTTGGTCCTGGAGGAAGAGGGAGTGGTAAATCTCTGCAGTGCTTCTTCAAAATGTGCCCGTTGCAGCCCAGCAATCAGCTCATCGCTGCCAGGGCAACCATGCTCGTGGAACAGGGAGAGGCTTTTGCTGAGCTGTACCAGTACAGGAACTGGGATGGGAAGGGATTATAAAAATATATGGGTTGCTGAAGAAGGAGCAGTAAAGTAGGATCTTTCTAGCTAATGACTGAGAAATCTTGATAAATGTTACCAAAATGTGCTGAGGATTTAAAATAATTGATCAGTTTCCCTCTTATCCATTCTTTGTTGTGTACTTTTTTGCAAAGAGTTTTACAGGTGCAGCTCAACACCTTGTTAGTGCTTTGTATCCCTCCTAACCCAAATGATAGGAGATAGACTGCTTTTTAAATTAAGAGCTGAAGAGCTTCAGGCTTTGCTTAATAAATTCTGAATTTTTAATTGTTGTTCTGCAGAGATATGCTCCGGTGTTTCCTGCATATCTCTGGAAATATCTAAATTGCTTTAGTGAAGCAGAAAAAAAATCAATCTCCAACAGAATTATAAACGCCAAGGAATCTGGAATTTTGAACCTAAACCTCTCAGATTTTATTCTGTTACTCTGAGAAGATGATTGATGGAAATATGATCTCACTCCTCACATAGGCGGTACGGTGAGAGCTGCCCTCCCCACTGCCCTACACTCATTGACCTTCACATGGGTTTTAGCTCAGATTTTCAACAGTGATGACATACCTCACCAGAAATCCTCAATCTCACATTTAAAAGACCCAACAAATGCAATTTGCTGGGGAGAAATGTGTACCAAAATAACGATGGGAGGATGAAAGCCTGAAGACTGAAAATATTAAGACAAGAAAGTAAAAACAGAAAAAGAGAGAGGAGAAGGTTTTGCTTTTACAAACAACCCTCCTTGTGTAACTAGAAATGCAATGAGAAGAGCCAGCATAGGGAGTTACTCTTAGTACATGTACTTTTGCTTATTTTTCAGAACTATACAAGAGTACCTAGTCTCGGTGCTAACAAAAAATCAATACCAATAAATTAATAGAAAGGAGGGTATTTTATCTTTAGCTCACTGGTGTAGGAAATTTCACTTCTTATTTTTGTTCACCCATTAATGCATGGATATTTTACTGAGAGCTCAAACCAACCATAAACTGGTTATTAACATGCCCAAAAGGGGGCTATGAGACACACACAAATAATGACATTATTGTTTCAAGAATAAACCTGTGGTTTGAAGATTGAAAACAAACTCAGGAGGGATTTGATGGTTGTGAGGTTGTGTGCAAATCCTCAGGCTTACTCCATCATAGTGCTTTAAAGATCTCAATTCTAGATTTGTCAGGTCAGAAGAAAAGTGATACCTTACCTCTGACCAAGAGGAAACTACTGTAGTGCCAGAGCTACTGCTAACAATAAGAATGCCCAAAGGCAAGGAAGTCTATTGGATCATGGAGTTTTGGACAGCATGTTTTAAGCCAATATTACATTCTTACCAGGAAACACTACATATTTGATAGGATTTGTTTAAAGGCCACAAGATGGTGCTCATTCAGGTGTTGATGCAAATATGTTGGAAACCATACAGAAAGTTGAGAAGTCCATGAGAAAATTTTGGCACATTAGGTACTGGCTTCAATGAACAGGAGCATGGAAGGATCTTTAAAGTCTGTTGTACATGCCAAAACCCTCCAGACCAGGTAAAGCGCAAACATGTATTGCTACTAGTCCAGGAAATACAGATTTCTGAAACAAACACAAATGAACTTATTTTCAGTAGGAGAGTACTATCATCAATATAGTCAGTAGCATCCAAATATTTTTTTATGAGGTTGAATGTTTGATGTGTTTCCATCATGGAGGGAAGGTGTTATGCCACAGCCCTACTCCTGCTGGCATTTCTGGAGGTAATGGCTTTACTTACTAACATGCATAATCAAAGATGTATATGCAGTTCTGGACTGCCTTTCTGTCTATGCTCAGTAAATTCAATATTTTCAGGAAAGGATACATTTCATTGTTAGTGATTTACTGGTTTCTGTGCTATATAAACAGTACATATGCAATAAATTTATTTGGGTATGACCTGTGCATGTAAAGGAAGGAGTCTGAGAGATAGTGGTTAAGACTCATCTATCACCATTTCTCAAAATCTCCCACTCCTGCTACGAAAGATGGCATTGAGAGCAGGTCCAAGTGCAGAAAGCATATTCATGAGATTTACATTATTCTGAAATAGTAGTCTTATAGCAAATTTTACTGACCTCTCAAGTAATTTGTTTTTGCAATGTGGCAAGTACAGCATAGTGTTTTCTGATAGTCGTAATGTTTGTGAATTTAAGTGATTTAATCTGAGGCAGGAGTTTAGACATACAATTTTTACTCCTTTTAATCTTCAAATAATGGTTAAAAAGTGGTGGTTAAATGCCCACAGAAAAACCCAAAGATTTAGACCCTAACTGACATTTAGAAAAATAAAATATTGTTTAGTGATTGTTATGACTATTTTAACATGGCCATCTGGAGGCTTGAGAGGAAGGTCTGTGTGAAAATCATGAAGTTTAGCATGGCCAAGTGCAAAGTCCTGCACCTGGGTTGGGGCAATCCCAAACATAAATACAGGCTGGGTGAGGAATGGATTTAGAGGAGCCATGGGGAGAAACACTTGGGGATGTTTGTGGATTAAAAGCTCTACATGGTGTGGCAATGCACTCTTGCAGTCCAGAAAACCAAGCATGTTCTGGGCTGCATTAAAGCAGCAGGATCAAAAGGTCAAGGAGGGTGATTCTACCCCTCTGTTCTGCTCTTGTAAGACTCCAACTGGAACACTGCACCCAGCTGGGACCTCCAGCACAAGAAAGATGTGGACTTGATGGAACAGCTCCAGAATACAGACACTAAGATGATAAGGGAGCTGGAGTACACTTCCTATGAAGACAGGCTGAGAGAGTTGGGGCTGTTCAGCCTGGAGAAGAGAAGAGTCCAGGGAGATCTTGTAGCACCTTCAGTACCTTAAGGCACCTACAAGAAATGTGGAGAGGGATTATTTATAAGGGCATATTTGGCAGGACAAGGGGAATGGCTTTACGCAAAATGAGGGTAGGCTTAGATAAGATATTAGGAAGAAATTCTTTACTGTGAGGGTGGTGATGCACTGGAATAGGTTACACATAGAAGCTGTGGATGTCCCATCCCTGGAAGTGTCCAAGGCCAGGTTGGAGGGGGTTCAGAACAACCAGGTCTAGTGGAAGGTGTCCTTGCCAATGGATGGGAGGTTTGAACTAGATGATCTTTAAGGTCTCTTCCAACCCAAGCCATTCTATGGTTCCACGTTTCTATGATTTTTTTATTAAAATGTCATTTTTAAGCTACTTTTCTCAGTAAACATTTTCTTGGAGGGAAAGATCTGATAATGATTAGGAAATGGGAATGAAAGCAAGATGGCCACGGGGCTCTCAGAGCTGCTGTTGTGGGTGGAGTGGAGCCAGGCACAGTCCATAGAAGCTGTCTGTAGACTTAGACACCAAACAATCCTTGTACACCATAGACACATGTAACAACCCCAGATCCCTTGTCTTTGGGCCAGAGTTGGCATATGCCAGCCTTCCCATGACAGTGTCCATAGGGAGGAGCCATTGTTTTCTCTCCTTAAAGTATGTGGTCATGCTGTTACATCCTTCCTGTTTCTTTTTCCTTTAAGTCCACAGTACATTTCTTGTTGCCATCGGTATCCAGGGGATTAAAACAAAGATAAAACAGGAGACACAAGATATAAGTGCACATTGTCCTTGTAACTATCTATATCTGTATGTGTGTGGATATACATTTCATTAATCAGTGTGTGGTTCCTCCCTAGTTGGAGATCAAGGCAGCTGTGCTGCTAGGTATTCACAAAAGTGTCTGTGTGAAAAAAAATATTGTTTTTACAGTGTGGTTGAGCACACTTACAGTCCCTAAGCTTGAAGGCTGCCAGAGTGTTTTCCTCTTCATCGGTTTAGTGTTTATCTAAATACTGATTTACATCTAATGAAAAGGATTCTCTTTTTGTCCGAAGGGGAAGGACAGCCAACAGAAGGATCACAAGAAATGTCATTAACCACTTAGGATGCTTTGACATCTTGCTGAAGATTGCTTCATTACCAGTGAAATGAAATTTCTTTTCTGCTTGTCTAGCAAATAACATTATTTACAGAAAGCTATTACTTTGACATAGATACTAAGAAATATATGTTTTTGACCTACTGATTTATAATGTTCTTGAGATACTTTGCATTAGCACTTATTAAAAAAATAAGTAGTTTTTGGATTTTCTTCTCACGTATCATTCATGTAGATAATTTGCTCAAAGATTAAGGCTTCAAATTTTCAGCTCAAATATTGATTTCATAATAACAATAAAATGCCCATCAAGTAGGCCAGATGGAATCTCTTCAGACACCTTGTTCAGACTTTCTTTTGCTATCATTTTGCCATAAACCCTAAACTTTTATTATTTAGACCAGTTTGTATAGTAAAGAAGAATGGATTCCACCAGCCTCCCAAAGTACACTTTTATCTGATAAGACAATGGAAAAATCAATAATCTCTGAAAATTGTAATACATATTGAGAGTCTGTAATTGGTTTCTCTCTTTGCCTAAATAATGACAGTAGTAACCTTTCAATTCCTACAAAAGATGTATAAATTCACTACAAAATTACACCTAGGAACTACAGATAAAATAAACTAAGATAGATAAGAAATTGTTTTTAAGGTGTTAAAGAAGTAACCATTCTACCACTTAAAGAGCGAGGCTCTGCTGTGTACATTGATAATTGCTTTGGGTAATTTTTTATTCTGTACTTAACAACAGATCTAAAGTTGACTTAATTTGTTGTGTTGATTGTTTTAATTTCTAAATCAACATACTACTACAATGGAGTACTATGTACTGATGCTTTCATAGAAGATGGAAGAAAACATTAGACTGGATGAAAAAGAAGAATTATGAAAGAATATATGGGTATGTCTAGGCACACTTCTCTTAAGCAGGCAATGGAAGTGAAGTAAAATCTTAAAATATTCTTGAAAATATATTGAAGTATCCCAGAACAATTTACAGCCATGGCCTTCATGAGTTCCATAACTACCAGGCAGTGGACTGCCTGCAACTGGGACTCCCTCCTTTCCCTTGTTTGTTTTTGCTCAGAAGGTGCTAAAAAGAATCTTATCTGTTTTTAACATTCATCCAGCTAAAATAAACAGTGATACCAATAAAGTCTGTCAAAAGCTGAGTGAAACATGCTACCTAGAAAAAGACATCTGAATAAAACCCAAAGCTCCAAGCTTGGATCTTTTTCCAAACCTTTAGTCAGGGACTGTATATTTCCTCACTAATATGCTCTAACAGTTAGATCTTTATTACCGTCTCCAACCACAGTTTTTGGAAGACACATGTGGTACTGCAGGAGAACTAAAGCATATGTGTCAGCTCCTGCTGCCAAACAAAGTGATTCTTGGCATCAAGTCACTTGCGTGTGAACAGCGATTGAAGCTGCCCTCCAATGTCAGTGGCACAAGATCAAACACAAAGTGCTGAAGACCTTAAGAGCTAGACAGAAGGATCTTCACTTTTTGAAGGACTAGTTGTGTGTCAGAATCTTTGGAAATACTATTTGCTGCTCTTTATGTGAAATTCCCAACATCTTCCAGTGAATCTATTGCAGTTCACTGCTTCTATGGCTTGAGAGACATAATTATCTGTGCATACTGCCAGTACNATCTTTGGAAATACTATTTGCTGCTCTTTATGTGAAATTCCCAACATCTTCCAGTGAATCTATTGCAGTTCACTGCTTCTATGGCTTGAGAGACATAATTATCTGTGCATACTGCCAGTACTTCCTTTGTAGTCTTTCAGCTTCAGACTTATTTTTAAACTAGTTTCACTTTTTTTTTTCAAGCTTTTGATTGTGTAAGCCTGTAAAAGAATATGCTTAAAAATTTTTTTAAAATAAATTTATTGAGGTTTTATTAACTTCCAACACATGCATTGTAGATTTTACACAGCAGATTTTTCTATCATGGCCACTTTAGTATCAACTATACTAGCAGGACTGCTGCAGACCAAGGTTTATTATCATGGCATTTATTGCCTCTTTACCTGAGGGATCTCAAAGCACTGTGTAAGCTTTGACCCCAGAGTTGTGCACCTAGGCATAGATACAGTTTAATTATGTATCTTGAACTGATCTGTGAACAGACTTTGGCTTTTGGTTTGCTCCTGCAGACTGAAGCATTCAGTAAAGTTCTTCTCAGGTAGAAACCAGGAGAAGTGTATTTTCTAACCAGAGACTAAAAAGATGTATTCATTATCAGAGACAAATTAGGGAGATACCAAGGTCACAAGTAGCTTCATCAAAAAATTATGTTATTTTGTCCTTGGGTGTTATGAACTGGAGTGAAGAAATGTCATTATCACATTCTGTGCCTGGATGATGAACTTTGATCACTGCTCCTTTAATGGGATTTTTAAAATTTTCCATGACTGGATAATTTCCCAAAGAAAATACATTTTATAGATGACAGCAGCACTGTACTTTAAATGGCAATACACAAAGGTGCATTTATCACAGACTGGAAAAAGACTGCTTAACAGTTATGGTAATGATAGACCTAAAATCCAGCAGCAAGCAATACTCCTGATTTATCCACACAACCTGATGTTAAAACTAGCAAATCAACTAACCTGACCCAAAAACTATTTAAATATTTACTATTTCTTTTAAGTGCCCTCACTCATAATAGCTTTCATGAAACTATTTTAGGTTTTTTGATCCCATCTGATTCTTATGGTCTGTTCCTACAGATCTACATGTTTCTAGTGTTTAAAGCCTTGGAGTGTTGCCCTGCATAGGAGTATTTGCAGTAAAATGGAATAAACAAAGAATTTAATGCCTTTTATTATAATGGCACAAGGCATACTCACATTCTCTACACTCTATTCCTCTCAGTCTCTGTAATTATATAATATTGCATCTATTGCTATTTTATGTGGAAAAAGGAACTAGAGATATTTTACTGTCCTCATTTTAGTCATTGTGATATTTTATTGGCAAAAGTCTACTCATACAAAACATTACTTTCTGAAAATTGCCAATCAAGTACATGAAAGAGGAATAGGGATTTTCCTGGTATTAAATGAAAACTAATATTTTTTGCATTCTTCATGCTTACTGCTTTGTCTCATTGCAAATGCATGGATCTGTAGTAGTCCGTGAGTGCTCTGAATTTTAAATGAGAGCTTAAAAGCTGATCAACTTTGCTTGTTGTCTGTTACAGTCCTTCACAAAACCAAATCACCTAAACCTGCAAGCAGCAAAGGGGAATTCTGAGTCCTACAGTTGGGTCTTGATGGTTTACTCTTGATCTCACCATGTAGCATGCATTTTTGTAGGTGTTTGGATGTAAATGTACAAGTACATAAGGGCAAGTGGGGACAACAACTGAAAACTAGACTTAGCTAGAGAGGAAAAGCCATTGAGGAATGAATGAAATGAAAAGAAGGATTTTGTATGCACAAATTCGATGAGGGGTAATGTTTGTTCTTCTGATCAAATGTAATCCACATAGTGCTTATAAGCTGCCCCATGAAAACAGATAGGAAAATGCAAGTAAAATGGGTTAAATTATAAAAATTATCAACATGTCCCTAGGAACAAGACAGAAATGGGGAAAAAAAAAAAAGAAAAAAGAAAATTAAAAAAAAGTATGGACTGGGTCTATATTTAGTATAGAAAAACATATTTCTTCTACTGTTTAGGATGAGCATCCTGAGCTACTTATTTAGATTTTAGCTCCATGGTTCACTCTGCATGAAGGCTAAGACTTTGGTAAAGGCCTTGGCAGGAATGAGTACTTATGCTTAACTCTTTTCACTGCAGCCAGATTAAGCCCAGATTGTGTATCCGTGCTTTTCTCCTGTCACAGGTATAACTGGTGGTAGTACAACATCCCCACTTATGCTGGGCCCATGCCAGTCTGCCCCCAGGAAAGTATGCATACTACTCATGTGCGCCCTAAACTCCCAGCTGCTGGAAAGGATGTGCTGTGAGGGATAGGTTTGGACTGACACTGATGAAACCTTTCCTCTCCTGTCTGCAATGTCAATAATGTCAATGTTTTACACAGTCTTCTCTCTAATCAACAAAGATTGAAAAGGTTGTGGCATTTAGCCTACTTTTTTCCTCCCTAATTTTTATCACAAGGATGAGAATGGGAGCTGCTGCAGGCAAAAAATTCATTATGTGAATATATTTGCTAAAATATAAATGAGTATGAATGGGTTTAACACTCATGTGAGCATCACAAAAACAGTGGGTCTCATTTTCATCTCAAGTGAGCATAACTGAGGAAATTGTGCAAGTCAGTGAAAGTATACAGAAGGGACAAGTTTTGGTGGACAAATATCTTCTGCCAATTTTCATCCTTATTGTTGTCACAGACAGGATTCCTTTAAAATGAGAGTGTTGGTTCCAAAAAATTAATGCATTTCTAATTTTTATGACCTTCCTNATTTCTAATTTTTATGACCTTCCTACATGTCTATCTACCTCTCTGCCCTTCTAACCCTCTCTGATTCTTCTGCTTGTTTGTTTGTTTGTTTGCTTGCTCGTTTCTTTGCACCAATGCCAAAACAGTGCTCCTGAGGCCCAAGCTCTGGGAAATGGGTATTCCTGAGGTGAAAGACCTGGGAGATGCAAAGTAAGTTTGCGATTTGTAACTTTGAATTTGTGACTTAGTTAAGCACTAGGTGCTCTCGAG
>WEKY01052463.1:19000-35430 GCA_013390045.1 Picathartes gymnocephalus | reverse complement strand
AGCTCACACTGATCAGGCGTCAGCCTTTTGTTAAAAGGGCAGTTTAAATGCCCTGCTTTGCTTTGGGAATCCAAGATTGAAGCTCAGACAGCAGCTGCTCGTTGTCCTTGTTGGTTTGGTTGTTGCTGGGTGCTCTTCCCTCACCTCTCCCTTCCCTCCCCTGCAGCCTCACTCCGTTATCCGGCACACGATCCGCTCCACCAACAGGAACATCCGGGCAGAGAGAACGGCATCGGAGATAAACTGTGAGTTCCTGCTCTGCTTTCCACTTTTTTAGGGGGTCATTTGCCTCTGCTGTCTTTTTTTCCCAAAAATCTCTTCCCATTTTGGGAAGCGAACCCAGGAGAAGCAGCACCTATAATAATTATTCCAAACTAAAATTGACATTAATGTTAATCAACTACTCAGATGGATCTGAGCTGAAATGTTGAGGGTAGAAATGGTTTTATTTCCAGGTTTGGGCAAAAGCCTTTCGGTAGCACCAACACTGGCAGCTCCTCTGCACCACCTGCATCACACTCTGGGAGATTTGCTTTTTCAAGTCTCTTTCTCTTCTTTCACATGCATTTCAAAGTGACAAGTGGTTAAATAGTTACGTTTCTGTGACCTGGTATTTGCTTTTGGCCTTTCTTGTGGGTTTCATATTTGCAAATTCAAGCACTCAGACAATGAGGCTGATAGTGAAGTGCTTCTCATTTGAGAGGCAAATTCAGTGTTGTGTACACAATATTCACAATATTTTCCTTCCTGCATTTCACTGTAGTGAGCACTGAAAGGGCCCTAGTGCAAGATTTTGGGTATTAATTATGAAATTATTATGTTTTGCAGTTGATAAGCTGCAGTTTGAGCCTCCTCTACGGAAAGAAACAGAAGCTCGGGATGAAATGGTAAGGACAAGTTTGGGCTTTCTTTTATTTATTAAAACCACAGCATCTTCAATATCTTGTGGCTCAACCCTTAGCAGCTTGCTGTAAAAACGTTTTTAAAGTTCCCTAAGTGACCCTTACTGGATTTTTCACCATAAATTCTTGTTTTCCTGGTACTTAGTGCCACTTGATCCACACATTACACCATTTCCAGGTGCTGCTTTTAAGTCTTAAGAAGAAAAAAAGTGGGTTACCAATAATTGCTTTATAGATTGTAAAGCGTTATTTCACTTTGGAATTTGAATTTCCTGCTTAGGGATTGTTCTGCAGGGCTGGGGAATCCCTCAGGCCTCCCTGTGTGTGATGGATAAGGTACTTTAAGATACTTTAGTTTGTCGGGGGGGAAATGAAATAATAATTTCTGCATCTTCAGGTTGTGGCAGCTGGCAGTGACTTTGCTTCACATTGGAATCCTTTTGTTGATGGAAGCAACAAGTAAGTACAGATAAAACCAGCTTTTATTTCTGTGACTCAATATGAAACTGAAAGAAAAATGAGTTATGTTAAAAAAATCAAACCATAAGCTCGATCCACTTTAATATTGATAAATTAAGGAGATATTACCCAGTGTGCAGCCCTCCTTCTGCAGGTACTTGGTCAATTCTCTTGAAAAATTACTTTTAATCTCTTTTAAGGACCAGCCAGTAGCTAGTTTTAAGTTTGTAGGTGGGAAGTGAAGTGTAAATGCATGACCAGGACAGTGACATAACACAGCCACAGTGAATTTCCTGCAGCTGAGCTGAGTTCAGGATCCTGCTCTGGCCTCAGACTTCTCTTCTGAGCCGTGGCTGTGGTTGTGACATCCTGTGACAAGGCCTGTGCACAGCCCTGAACTCGAGAAAGGGAAGGAGAAACCAGTTGTGAATGTTGAGTTTCACCAAGCTCAGTAACGCTGCACCACTCCTCCTGCTGTGCTGTAATTTATAACTCAGCCATGGAGGGTTTTGGGGTGAAATATTTTAGGGAAGATGTGTTTACAGCTGGTTCCCCTGGGATAAAGCAGGCCTGGAGTACAGGAGCACAACTCTCTCCAAGTTAGGACTGAATTTTTTTAGGTGCGCACCTTCCTTTTGCTGCAGAAGAGTGGATTCTGCCTTTAAAGGCAATCCCTGGATTTGCAGTCAGGAGTGTGGAGGTTCAGGTTTAGGGAAAGATGGTATCTGGTATCAGCTCAAAGAGCCTGTTTCCCATCTTTATTTGGAACTCAGCAGCAGACAGTGAACTTCCCTGGCTTTTTTTTTTCTGCAGATAAAAGTCTTGCATAAGCTGTCAGCTGACATTGCAGCCCCCTGGAAAACTGGTGGAGGTTGCCAGGATTGGAGCCTTTTTCAGCATCCTGGTTTTCCTGCTCCCAGTCTTGTTGGAGCAGGAGTTTGGGGGGCTCTGGGGCTGCATTTTGGGGGGCTCTGGAGCTGCATTTTGGGGGGCTCTGGCTCTCCCCTGCCCTGTTTCCCCTCCCCTCCCTGTTTGCCCTGGGTTTGTTTGTGTGACCCTGCTGAGCTGGGGGTTGAAGCCTTGCTGGATTTTCTGCAGCCAGCTGGAATCTGTAGGGTCCAGGAGCAGGGAAGGAGGGAGGGAAGCTCTTCCTGGCAGAGGGACTCAGGGATTTGATGCTGTTCCTGTGGCTTTGTCTGTGCCAGGCTGTGCTAAAGCTGCAGCAAACATTCCCAGGGCTATAAATCAATAAATAGGTAGGGATTCAGTGTTGGAAGGAGGGCAGGGACAGCAGTCCTGGATGGTGGATCCGTGCTGCTCACTTGGAAACCACTTCCAGTTGGAAAGATAAACAGGAAATGCATAACTCCTGTGTCCCAGCAGTTCTGAGTAATCCCTGGGATGGCCAGAGAGGATATGGGGGGTCCTTGCTTTTCATGCCCTTTTATCAGAGTGGATGCTGAGGGATATCTTTGATTTAGGAATTATTTGACTGGAAAGGGGAATACCAGAATGTGTACCTGGTGATTGAACTGATTCCTTGGTTTTCTCACTGTAGCATTTTAAAATTAATTTTTAATAAGTTTTCTGCATTATGGAGGTGGTTTTTATTGATGGTTTTCATAGAATTCCAGAAAGATTTGAGTTGGAAGGACCTAAAATCACATCTCATGTGCAGGAACACCTTCCACCATCTCAGGTTGTTCCAAGCCCCATCCAGCCTGGCCTTGGACACTTCCAGGGATGCAGGGACAGCCACAGCTGCTCTGGGCAACAAGAACCTTTCAAAAAGACTTTTTCTCCTTTAAATTTTTTAATAGTTCCTGTTAGCAGCTGTCTGCTGCTTTCCCTCAGAAGTGACTTGCAGGGAAATTTCACATTAATCTGAATTTGGCTGTGTTTTCCTGGTCATTGCCCTTTAAAGACACAGCTTGAAAATTGCCATTTTGCAAAATTTTATCAGGGTTTTTTTTCCTTCGAGGTTATGTTTTCAGTGCTGCTTTGATCCTCTAGTCACAATTTCTTTTTTTTTCTTTTTTTTTTTTTTTGTTGTTGTCCCTGGAGTAGTTTTGAAACAAAAATTCCCACTGTAGGGGGAAACAGTCTGGGTCTTTTGTGTATATGTATAAATAAGGAAACTTCCCTTTAAAGGCTTTTCTCCATTTGTCTCCCAGTAACTTCCTCTGTTCCTTTTTTTCCTCTTTTTATATTGTACTGTTGTTAGACATTTCAACAATACTTGAAATGCCAGGTAGGGAAATGAAAGCTGATGGTGTGGAAGAGAGATCCAGTGATTTTTAGGGGGTAAGGGGAAGGAAAGGACCTTACAGAGTGGAAAAGGGCTTAGTGCAGAGAATTTTTGGTTTTACAAAGGGCTGGGAGATGCTTTTTGTGCACCTCAGTGACATCAGGGATGGGTTGAGTTGCACGTGTCGACCTCAGAGCTGAGCTCTTAATTTTATAAAAATTCTGCCTTAGGGGACTGCTCACAAAATTTGGCGATGGGAGTGAAGATGTTGAAGAGTGAGTGTGGATCTCCTTCCTGTTCAGTTGCTCTGCTCCAAAAGCTCTCCCCTCAAACTGCTGCAGGAGGCTGTGCCACTCACCAGCGAGGGAGGGCTGGCTGCTCTCCCAGGCCTAACGTGTGCTTGGCTCCTTCCCTGACCCTCCGGAGAAATCCCAAAGCTCTGCTTTCTCCCCTGCTCTCCTTGCTGAGCTGTCTCAGAGTCCCTGTGGAAGTGCCTAACACTTAAAAGCAGATTTTGTGTTGATGAATCCGTCAGCCATGAGCGAGGCCTGGTGGTGACAGGATGGTCAGAAAATCCTGCACAACTCCTGTGTCCACATGTTTGTCTGATCCAAAAGTGAGGCTGCAAACTGGAATCACGGAATGCCAGAGTGGTTTGGGTTGAAAGGGAACTTAAAAATCATCTTGTTCCACTCCCCTGCCATGGGCAGGGACACCCAGGGTGCTCCAAGCCCTGTCCAGCCTGGCCTTGGAAACTTCCAGGGATCCAGGGGCAGCCACCGCTTCTCTGGGAATTCTATTCCAGGGCCTCACCAGCCTCACAGGGAAGATTTTCTTCCCAATATCCCACCTAAATGTATCCTTTTCCATCTTAAAACCATTCCCCCTTGTCCTGTCACTCCAGGCCCTTGTCCAAAGTCCCTCCAGCCTGAGATCCAGTTCCTGAATGTGTATTGTTTTACAAACTTCAAATATCCTTGCCCACAGATTGCTCTATAACATTGGTGTTTATGAAAGGAGTTTATTAAAAACCAACACTTCTAATGAGATTAATGAGCTGCTCCCCTGCTCTTGGACCTCTGGTGTAACCCTGTGTGTGCAAAGCTCTGCTCTGCCTTTTCTGTGCCCCTGGTTCATCTTATTTTCAGTCCTCAAGGAGTTCTGGGTTTGGTTTCACTCAGACAGCTGCTGCCCTTGTCATTGCAGATCGACCCTAAAGCGAGCTGGGCCTCCCCCGCTTCCTCCCAAGGTGAGAAATGTGGGATTGAAGGGATTTAGCCAGGTTGGGATGGCCTCTTGTTCTGCATTCTGCCTGTGATACTCCATCAGAGAGGAACCTCTGAAATTATTCTGCTGTCAGATGTCTTATTTTCATAGATCCATGGATCTCCTGAGCTGGAAGGACCCCACAGGGATCATGGAGTCCAATTCCTGGCCCTGCACAGACACCCCAACAATCCCACCCTGGGCATCCCTGGGAGCTCTGCCCAAACTCTCCTGGAGCTCTGGCAGCCTCGGGGCTGTGCCCATTCCCTGGGGAGCCTGGGCAGTGCCCAGCACCCTCTGGGGGAAGAACCTTTCCTGAAATCCAACCTAACCCTCCCCTGGCTCAGATCCAGCCCTTCCCTCAGGAGCTTTTAATCTTACATTGTGGTGCCCAAAACCACACAGACTTTTCAAAGGCTGATACATTTTTATGTAGGAGCAGTCTGACTTGAGTTCAGCTTGTCTGAGGTTTATTCTTCCCAGGTGCCATTCCCAATTCCTCACATTTCCCAAGTAACCATTCCCCTCTTTGGTTTCTTGCAGCCAAGGATGAACAGTTACCCCGAGGAAAACCTCCCAGATGACGACAGATGCCAGACAATAAAACACTTCCCAGACTCCCAGAGCAGAGCCCCAGCAGCCCACAGGAGACAGAGCATCCCAGTTTGTGGGCCCCAGGCAGATTCCTGCCCCATGGGAATGACCAGCAGCATCAGCAGCCCTGGATTGCTCACAGCCAGATACAGCGACCTGGGTAAATGCCTTACCTGTCCTAAAGCTGCCTGGCACCCTGGGAAAGGAATTCCTTCCAGAGCCAGCTCTTCCCAGTAGATAATGGTTTCAAACAAGCTGATCACGAGGTGAAATTTTTCCTTTTTCCATGTGTGGTTCTTATTAGAGCTGTGACCCCTGGTGGGAATGTTCTTCCCAAAACAAGGACACTCAGCCAGTCAATCCCATTGTGGTGTTGCCTACAGGAACAGGAGAAAAAACAATGAATGTGTGGGGAGGACCTTGCCACAGGAGAAAAAACAATGAATGTGTGGGGAGGACCTTGCCACAGCCATATTGTCAGTGGGATCTGTCCCAGGGACTGTTTGGATAAGGGGAAGTGTGCAACTCAGCAGGAATGGCTGTGCTGGGAAGGGTTCAGCTCCCCGAGATGTGGCTATGGAATGTCAGAGCTCACTGAGAAGAGTGAGGGGAGAAGAGATTTCCTATTTCACTGTGTCAGATGAGCTGCAAACCACGTGTGGACTCCTTTTCAGGCAATGGGAATGGGATGCTGAAACACATCGAGGAGAACACGGAAGGACCTGGACAAATCCCTCAGCTGCCACGGAAAAAGGAGAAGAGAGATTTCCCTGTAGGTGTTGGGACTCTGGGGCTGATGCCACTGTCGTGTCCTTGAGCTGGTTTTGTGCCAGTGCACAGGAGGTTTTATGATCTTTTTTTCTTCCCACAGAAACCAGCAATCAATGGTTTGCCTCCGACTCCGAAGGTGCTGGTAAGAAATCCCACGTGCAGTGGGAATTGTGGAAACCTCCTCCCTCTGCTGTGCAAGGTTTATGCTGGAATTAGGCACCAGCTCACTTGAGGGGATTTTCTGCATCTCACAGCCTGTTGCTTTCCCAGTGCTGAATCCACAATATTTGTGTCCATTTTTTAAAAACTTCCTGTCACTGTTCAGTCTGGATGTAGAAGGGTTGGAGGCTTCCCTGGCTCCTTGAGTTGTGATCTCCAGGGAATGCCCCAGTTTGGGAAGAGAAATGGGAACAAGTGGTCATGATGAGAGGATAGTTTTGCCTGTTTTCCTTTCATGTGCCATTTTATAAGCACTCAATATTCATATATTTGTTATATTCAATAAATAACAGTCAATATCCATATAATATAGAATAATTTAGATTGGAAAAGCCCTCTAAGATCACTGAGTCCAACCATTCCCCCAGCACTGCCAAGGTCACTACTGCCCCATGTCCCCAAGTGCCACATGCACATGGCTTCTAAATCCCTCCAGGGTGTATTGTTCTCACCCAGAAGGTTCCTAAAGTTGTTGATACCATTTTGAGCCCTCTTTGCATTTTTGAATTTCCATGAATTCAAATCAAAAGCAGTGGAAGGCTGTGTGTGTTCAGCTGTGGGTGAGTGACCAGGAAATCAACTCTTGACGCTCTAAATTCGTTTCAGGTTTCAGTTTTGGTGTCTTTCAGATGGGAGCCTGTTTTTCCAAGGTCTTTGATGGTTGTCCTTTGAAGATTAATTGTGCAACTTCATGGATACATCCAGATACTAAAGGTAAAGTTATGTTAGCTTTGGTGATGGGCTTGGGAAAGAAATCCGTTTGTAAAGTTCTTTGAGGTTTGCGTTCGCAACCTGCCAAAGTGGGAAGGGAGTCATCCCTTTCCTTGGATTTTTCAGATCAGTACATCATCTTTGGCACAGAGGAAGGGATCTACACTCTGAATTTGAATGAACTTCACGAAGCAACCATGGAACAGGTGAGTTCTGGTGGGTTGAACACACATGGAACAGATTTGGGGAGATTATGGACCAGTGAAATTTGGAATTGGAGGGAGAAGGTGGATACCAGGCTCTGGGGCTTCAATGATTCCCATCAAAGCCAGTCATGAAATCCTGAAAATTATTTGTTCCCTACCTGGATTTTTTAATTGCTGCTTGTGTAACACTGCTGTCAAATCTTCCTTCTCCTTGGAGAACAATTCCCTGCCCTTTCTCCCTCCATTCCATCCCCACTAGATGGCACATGGCAGCTCCTTGGATGCCACCAAAGCCCTCAGATATTTAATTCAGCTGCTGTTGCTATCCCCAAGAAGCTTTTCCTGGACTCTGTAACCCTTTCCAAAGCCATTTCATGCAGTCATGGTCTTAAATCTGGTGTTTCAGAGTCAGGATGTTCTTGGAATCTCATTCCTTGTATATTTTCCTAAATTATTTCATCTGAGTCTTCTCTTCCTTTTATTCATTTGATGATTTCTCCTCTCCAAATGCACATTCTGAACTGTTTCCCCAATTTTTAATTCTGGTTGCATCTTCCAGAGTGCTTCCTGTCCAAGGTTAATGTCTCCCAGCTCCAGGAGTATATTTGTATTCCATGTGTAGTTTTTCAGTGGAAACACTGAATAAACCCAGAGCTATTCCATTAAACAGAAAATTGCTGGGAGATACTCAAGAGTTTGTGTCCAACCAGTTGGATCTTTCCTTTCCACTCTTTATCCTACACCTATTTTCTTACTTTGCACATGGGAATGGCACACAGGACAAAGTGTTAAGAATCATGGAATAGTTTGGGATGGAAGGGAACTTAAATCCCATCAAGTTCCACCCCTGCCATGGACAGGGACAATTCCAGGCTGCTCCAAGCCCCATCCAGCCTGGCCTTGGACACGGATTCCAATATTCCATGGCCTGTCTGTGCAGGGCAGGGCTAAGTAAGGGTCCAAAAGAAGGGATAAACAGGAAAATGGGATTTTCTCCAGTGTGGATCCCTGCAGGAACGGTGGTGGAGGTGCAGCAAGAAGAGAAAATGACAGTTGAAAATTCCTGTATGTTTCTGTTAATGGAATTCTTTCCTTTTTGCCAGTTATTTCCCCGAAAGTGCACCTGGCTGTACGTTATCAACAACACCTTAATGTCCCTGTCAGGTGAGTGTGAATGGAGGGGGAATGATTACAGTTATAAATAAACAGGAACACTGAAAGCCAGGATTGAACAAAATGTCTTTTGGTCAGTCTGGAGAGGAGAAGGCTCCAGGGAGAGCTCAGAGCCCCTGGCAGGGCCTGAAGGGGCTCCAGGAGAGCTGGAGAGGGACTGGGGACAAGGGATGGAGGGACAGGACACAGGGAATGGCTTCAAATTCACAGAAAGGAGGTTTAAATTGGATATTGGGAAGGACTTCCTGGCTGGGAGGGTGGGGAGGGGCTGGGCTGGAATTCCCAGATTTGCTGTGGCTGCCCCTGGATCCCTGGAAGTGTCCAAGGCCAGGCTGGACAGGACTTGGAGCACCCTGGGATGGTGGGAGGTGTCGCTGCTCATGGCAAGAGGGGTGGGATGGGATGGGATTTAAGGTCCCTTCCAGCCCAAACCATTCTGGGATTCTGTGGTCCTACAACAAAACCTGTGTCCCTTTGAAGGAGAACGAGGTGGCTTTCAAGTACTGCTGATGCAGCAATTTTGCTGCTTGGATTTACTGATTGCTGGGCACTCAGTTGTGCTGGAATAGAACATTCCAGCCAGGAATCAGGCACTGTGCCATGGGGGCTGATGGTAGAACTGTGCCTTTAAACATGCAGGACTTGTATAACACTTATCTTGATTTATAGATAAGAAAATACCCTGATAAAATGCATCATTGTTTTATAATTAGAGCCTTTGAAAAATGTTTGCATAACACCAGCGTTAATGAAATCAGCTCTGATCTTCTGTATATTCATTATGATTTTTATCTTGTTTTATTTTTCATCCTATCTGGACTTGACCTGCCTGACACCTGTTTGTAGAAGGTAATTTTTCCATACCTACATTTTCCTGAGCCTTGCAGTTCTGTGCTGGGGGAGTGGCTGAGATGTCAACTGTGCCTTTCTCTCTTACAGGGAAAACATTCCAGCTCTACTCCCACAATTTAATAGCATTGTTCGAACAAGCCAAAAAAACAGGATTAGCTGCTCATATTCAAACCCACAGATTTCCTGACAAAATATTACCAAGGTACAAATCTTTTCACTCAGAGACAATTATTAATAAGTGAAAATAGCCATAAATTGTGCTGGTGCTGTTGAGTTGCTGCGTGAAGGGCCCTGACATCTGTTGTTGATGCATTTTTTTGGTGATTTTTATTCCAGGAAATTCGCCTTAACGACCAAGATCCCTGACACAAAAGGATGCCACAAATGCTGTATAGGTGAGCAGACAAATCCAGCTTTGCCATTTATTCCCCTGGCCTTTGTCCCTGGCCATGGCATGTCTGAAACTCATTTCTTTTTAATAAATTTAAGAGTTCTTTGTACAGAAAAAAGGCTTGAGGGAATTGGGGTAGTTCAGCCTGGAGATGTTGCAGAGTGGCCTAATTGGGGCATTTCAGTGCCTGAAGGAGCTACAGGAAAGATGGAGAAAAACAGTTTACAAGGGATGGAGTGCCAGGAAAAGGGGGAATGGCTTCCCACTGCCAGAGGGCAGGGAGAGATGGGATATTGGGATTAAATCCTTCCCAGACCCCTGTGGCACATCCACAAACAGCCTTTCTGCTCTGTCACCTTGGCTCAAGGTGTGACCCAGTTCCAACTTGTCAAAAAAAACCCTTAAAAATATTCAAGGAAAACTTGAATATTTTCCACCAAGAAAGGATCAGAGGAATAAAAATTCTGGCAGCCTGGAGAGGGCAGAGCCATCTGTGCAGAATGAAGGGCACAGAAGGAGTTAAAGCTTGGGAAGTTGTGGATTTTTCTTCAGTTTGGGCTGCCTACAGAATATTTGTCCTTTCCAATACTGGCCCTGATGCTGTGTGAAATCAGAATCATGGAATTATTAAGGCTGGAGAAGCCCTCTAGGATCATCCAACCATTCCCCCAGCACTAACCCACGTCCCCGTGTGCCACATGTGCAGATTATTCCTTTCCACCCCTAAAAATGAATATAAAGTGTTTACTTGCACACTTGGAGGTTATGTTTAGCTCATCTGAAGTGCCCACAACAGCCACATTTACAAATAATTCCTGCAGCCAGGCTGCTCCTGTGTCCAGCTGAGCCTAAAAAACCATCCCCAAACCCTGTCTCGTGTATTTCATGAGCTGCCAGAGCTCCCCAGCAGCTTCCCACCTTCTCTCCCTGGGAATTGTTTTATTCCAATCCCAGCCTGGCCTCTGAACTGGGACTCCAGGAATGCAGCTGGTTATTAATTAAAGCTGTAATTGAATTTTTCTGGAATGTAGCACAACATTAATCACTGTGGATGTTGGAATGGGAAGCCAGAAGGCAGCAAGTGGGAAACTGATGGAACAGTGTGAGCTTTAAGGTCCCTTCCAAGCCTAATCATGCCATGATATGATTTTATAATGCTATTTCTTAACTCATTTGTAAAGATAGCTCTAGGGTTGGGGTTTTTTTCAAGTATGAATTGAACTTGCAGGGCTTTAAAATTACTGTTTTCTGGGTTTTTTTTTTTTTTTATTTTATATAGTACGAAATCCATACACAGGCCACAAGTACCTGTGTGGAGCATTGCAGTCTGGAATTGTTCTACTCCAGTGGTATGAGCCAATGCAGAAATTCATGTTAATAAAGGTAAGCATTTACTTTTAGTTTAGTTGAGTAATTACACAGTTGTTGAAATAACCTTTCCAGAGTTTGTGATGGAAAGTACACCTCAGGCTGGTGCCATTTGTGGGTTGTGAGCACTTGAAAATCTGGCTGGACACATTTTGACTCAGAAAATCTTGTGACTGAAGTAATTTAAGTAATATAAAAGTCATTTAAGTGCTGGACCAAACCCAGCACTGGCAGTAACAGACCAGTATCCACCTCTGCCCAGCTTCAAAAGCACTCTGAGCAGCAGCAGAAATTCTGTATATTTATACTTCGTGCATATTGTTGCAGAATCACTCAAGGGAAAAGCAAATTCACAAAAGACCTGCTGATGTTTTGTTTCCCCAGCACTTTGATTTCCCCCTGCCCAGCCCTCTGAACGTGTTTGAGATGCTGGTGATCCCAGAGCAGGAGTACCCCATGGTGTGTGTGGCCATCTCCAAGGGCACGGAGCCCAACCAGGTGGTGCAGTTTGAGACAATCAACCTGAACTCTGCATCCTCGTGGTTCACTGAGATCGGGGCAGGTGAGGCCCTGGGCCCCTCTTCCAGCTGCTTTGTTCTCTGGGAATGTTGGATATCCCTTCCTTGGAGTCCTTTGGAAACCCTTCAGGCCTGGCAGTTTCTGTGCCTGAAGCAGATGGAAACTGATCCCAGATTGTCAGAACCTGGGAAGGATGGAGAGGGACTGGGGACAAGGGATGGAGGGACAGGACACAGGGAATGGCTTCCCACTGCCAGAGGGCAGGGATGGATGGGATCTTGGGAAGGAATTCCTGGCTGGGAGCATGGTGAGGCCCTGGAATAGAATTCCCAGATTTGCTGTGGCTGCCCCTGGATCCCTGGAAGTTTCCAGGCCAGGTTGGAGCAGCCTGGGATAATGGGAGGTGTCCCAGCCCATGGCAGGGGTGGGGTGGGATGGGATTTCAGGTAATTTCCAATCCCAACTATTCTGTGATTCCCTGATTCTCTGTTGTGCTGACCTGCCCACATCAGTACAAATCATCCTTACAAAACCCCTTTTATTTTCTAAATTTCTTTAAACACCAGTCAGACCCTGCTGCTTGGGTTCTCCTTTGTGGTTCCATGCTGTTTCCTGGGATCCTGCTCTTTCCCCTCCTTTCCTGCATAAAAACTCCCAGAAATGGATTCTTGTCCATCCTCCAGCCCTTGTGGGAGGGATGTTATCTTCAGCTGGCTCTTAAAAAGCAAAGATTTGGGTTATTTTTAAAACCTGGTTGATATTTTGCAGCTGCTTTGCTCCGCTGCCTTTGTTGGATGTACATTTTTACCTTTAGATACTGCTTTTTAGCAGCTGCAGGAACAATTTTGTTAGTAAAAACTAGGAAAAAAAAATCTATTAAACTAGTTTATTATCATCACAATAATCTTTCCAGATGTGGGTTTATGGGAAAAGAGTGGGTTATTAGGAATTAAAAGTCCTTTTGTTTATTATGGTCCCTCTCTATGGAGGAAGCTGTGCTGAACCATAGCATAAAATGTGTTTTATCCAGTAAAAGTGATATTTTCCTATTAAATACCTCCTTTGAACAGACAGGTTTGTGCTTCTCCCAGAACATTTTGGGATCTTAGAGCCTTTAAAAAAATCAGAGAGCACAGTGAACAGAGCTTGAGGGGGGGCTGAGTCTCTTGATGTGATATAAACTATAAAATCATATAAAATATAAAATAATCTGGTGTATTTTTCCCCAGGCAATCAGCAGTTGGATGCCATTCATGTGACACAGCTGGAAAGGGACACTGTCCTGGTCTGCCTGGACAGTGAGTAACACAAAACTCTCTTGGATAACTCACTGCACCTCGTGCAGAACTTGGGTTGCCACAGTTGTTGATTTTAACTCCACCATGAGTTCATTTTCCTCCCTCCATTATTAATTCGTGTTGTAGGATTTCCAAAAAGATAGTTTGGATAAGTGGGATTTCACTCTGACTTCCCCTCTCCCTGTGTGCATCGTTCTGTCAGTCTAAAACCACAGCAAGTGGTACAAAGTTTCCTGTATTTATTTTGACAAAAAGATGCTCCTGGGTTCATTTTAGGCAAATGCTGTAGATGTTAAGTTTGGGTATTTCTTTGCGCCTGACAGATTGAATTTGTATTTTACACTTAAATCCTTTTCAGCAGCGGGTTTTAATGCTGGTTTTCCTTTTTCTCTTGAGAATTTGTGAAAATAGTGAATTTACAAGGGAAATTGAAGTCAAGCAAGAAATTGGCTTCTGAGCTGAGCTTTGATTTCTGCATCGAGTCAGTGGGTGAGTGATTTGCTTCTCTGGTATCTCTTAGGGGTTTAAGAACTCATGTTGAAAGCCTGACTGGTTTTTGGTAATTTCCATAGCAATGAGAACAAAATTTGGAGAGGAAAAAGTGGTTTAGTAATACATAAATCAGTGTTAGCCTTCTCAAAGTTGATGTTTTAATTCAGGTAATGGCACATCCATTTTTTAATAGGGTAATAATATTTGAATCTAATTCTCAAGCTGCTGTCTTTAGAATAAAACAGGAGCTTTGCTTCTAAAACTTGAATTGTAGCTGTCAAACAAAAATTTCTGCTGTAATAAACTCTGCAAATCACAGAATTTAATCACTCAGAACTGGCAGCTCTGTGCTCTCTCTGTCCCTGAATGGAAAACTCCCATTTTCCATCATCCATTTTGAAGTAACTGTAATAATTCAGGTGATGTGTCATTTCCACCACCATGCTTTGGTTGGCAGTGTTTGTTTCCACACTTCCTGAGGGGTTCTCCAGAGGGATTGGGAAAACAAGGATCCAGGGAATCCTGATCACAGGATTGTGTCCCTGCTTTGCAGTGTGCCTTCAGGACAGCGTGCTGGCCTTCTGGAAACATGGGATGCAGGGCAAGAGCTTCAAGTCAGATGAAGTAAGTGACCTCCAGCCTCCCCAGTTTAATTCTTCCTGTTTCTTATTTACCACTGGATCCTTTGGCTTCTCCCTCTGCTTCCCAAGTGAGAATGCTCCACAATGCTTAACATCAATTTATCCATTCCAGTCCTGTACTTTGCACTAAATTGCGTTTGAATGTTTCCTTCCCTCTGAGTCAGACCAGTAAATTTCCTTTTGCTGCTGCAATGGGTCTGAATATCTGCATTTTTCTGCAGGTGACCCAGGAGATCTCTGATGAAACCAGGGTTTTCCGCCTGCTGGGCTCAGACAGGTAATCTCCCTGCAGAAACAGAAACCTTCTGTTTTATTTAAAACAGCTTTTCCAGTTCCCAGCTGGGCCTGGCTCCCAGCCCAGCCCAGCTCTGTCTGTGGCCACCAAGTGCCAGGGAGAGAGGAGAGATGTCCTTGGTTTGCAGGGTGCCCAGTGCACTTCTGGAAAAAGCTTGGATTGTCCTGGTGAGCTGGGAATTATCTTGGCAGGAGTCAGTTAAAAACAACCTTGGCTGGTCTGGAAATAGCAGAGCAAACTAGAACTCACTCAGGTTTTTAATCACAGGGATCCAAATCCACACATTATCCATAAGATCCAGCTGATCCCTTCCAGCTGCACAGGTGGGAAGAGCTGCAGCTGCCTCCAGGTTTGGAACCTGAGCAGAAGCTGCCCCAGGCTCCAGGTTGGACATGTTCACTTGTGGATTCTCAGCCAGCCAGAGGGATGAATGTAGGAACAGACAGGGATCAGTCCAGCAATCGCTTCCAGCCACAGAATCAAGTTTGGGTTGGAAGGAACCTTAAAGCTCGTCTTGTTCCAGCCCTGGGACACCTTTCCCTAGACCAGGTGGCTCAGAGCCTTGAACACCTCCTGCTCTGGAATCTCTGATCCTCTGCTCCCTCATCTGGCCTTGGAACATCCAAACCTTTGGTTTGTGTTTTCTCTCTCTCCACAAATGGAGCAGGAGTTTTTCCTGCCATTCCAGTGAGATGTGGAATCACGTTTTTACCTTGCATCATTCTAGAACTGCTCAGGTGCACAGGTGAGGATCAGGGACAGAGACTCTTCAGAGACTTCACTTGAAAACTCTTGGAGGAAAACAAAAAGCAGAGATAAATTTAATCCTAAAAACAACAGGAACTGGTGCAGAGAAATGCTTGGCATTAGGAAGGGAGAGGGGAGGTCAAAGGCTCAACCACACCAGCTGATGGTCAAGGTCCAGCAGTGGTCAGTGTGCTAAGACAGGGAGAGAATAATTTTCCAGAGTGGCCCACAGGAACATGATCCAGCAGGACAAAGACAGAGATGGGGTTGAGTGATCCCATCCAGTGATAAATATTGAGGAGGGAGGAGAATTGTTGAGGTTAGTGGCTGATGCTTATCACGAGATGTAGGAGGGATAAACATATTCCAGATCATGGAATTACAGAATGGATTGGCTTGGAGGGGATTTAAAAGATCATCCAGTCCCAACCCTTCCACTATATCTTGTCCTTCAGTGTTTTTATCAGAAATTATCCTGGAAAATGAGGGAACTGTTTAAAGAATGAACACCTGAGATATTTGGGGGAATCTCTCTCTCCAAACTGTACAAACCCCTGAGTTCCCTCCCCAGGAGTTAGCCCAGGAGCTGTTTTTTGCCCCTAACTGTGCATCCTGTTTGTGTTTGGCTGCAGAGTGGTTGTGCTGGAGAGCAGGCCCACGGAAAACCCCACAGCTCACAGCAACCTCTACATCCTGGCTGGACATGAAAACAGTTACTGAGCAGCACTCACCCAGCAAACCACAGAGGGAATTGGCCACACTGAGACCCAGGAGCTCCAGGAGACCGGGACTTGGCCGTTTCTTGTCTTGACACCACAGTTGTGTTGGTTTTTAGGGTGGGAATCAATCCATTTTTGCAGCTGGGAACAGCTGGTTCTGTCTCTTGCCACTGTGTGGTTGGTTATATGGAGTTTGCTTAATAAAAGCTGAGATAAAGAGCCCTTTACTCGTTAGTTCTAGGGAAACAGAGCCTTGAAACATGTTCTGCAGTAAAGGTGCCATAAACTGTTAAATATTTCCCTTCCCTTGGATTTTCCTTTTATTCTGTAGATACAGATCTAGTGCTGGCTGTTGCCCTGTTTTATACTGAGTCTTATTCTTAATAAAACAAAGATTTGTGTAGGAAGTGAAAGTATCTGCAAAGCTTTTTGGTTTTAAATCTGCCATTGGGTATGGCTTTGTATAATAGACTATTTAATCCTTATTTATTAATCTGCTGCTAGGATGGGATAATGTCTAACTTTTAGCAAAGGAAGGTTGCAGAGCAGCTTACTTTTT
>WEKY01052463.1:0-18979 GCA_013390045.1 Picathartes gymnocephalus | reverse complement strand
TTTTTTTTTTTTTTTACAATTGTATAAAGATTTGATTATTCTTTTTCTTTGTAGGGATGTAGAGCATTACTGAGGGGTGTGTTACCGTGTTGGGTGATCTTGTAAAAAAAATGCAGTTTTGTACAACAAAATATTTTGTACTGATTTTTCTGCCTGCAGAATTGCCATAAAAGGGATTTTCTTATTTCCTAGACGTAGGGTGTGTGTACACAAAGTAGAATATTGTTATCAGACTTGTTTCTCCTGGGTGGCTGTGTACAATATCCATGTGTGTATGTGTGTGTGCATGTGTGTGAAGTTGACTGGCAGTGTGTATTTTTTATATATATATTTATACATATATATATAAAAATGTACAAAACATATATGCTTTATTTTCATAAATTAGGGATAAGGCTTGTGACATGAAGTGGAAATTGTAGCAGGTCATCATCCTTAATGAGTGAAAGTATCATGTATCCAACTGCCCACGACGTGTGGTTTATTTATGCTGTTCCAGAGGGGAGCCTGGAGCCACAGCTGAGCCTGAGCAGCATTCCAGCTGCTGTGCTCTGGGAATGGCTGCTGCCCCAGCTGTGTGGTATAAATAAACATGATAAAAACCAGTATTCTATATCCAAGCTTTGATCACTTTCTGGTCACCTGCATTTTTTCCCTTTCTCTTTCTCCATTGAAGAGTCGCATCGGTTCCTTTTGTCTTCCTCATTAATTAAAATTCTTGAGGTACCATTAAATATAGACTGACTCCAGGAGAGCATCTGGTTTTACTACCTCACATTACCCTGCTGGCTTTGATGTGAACAGTCCTTGGGCAGGTGCAGTAGCAGCTCAGAAACATTGGAATTTTTTTTTTTTTTTAATTAAATGCCTGTCAGCTGTTGAGATCTGCTGCCCAGGAAGGAGAGGCTGGAATTCCCAGGTCATTTGAACAGAGCAGGAAAGGTGTGTGACAGCTGGGAGTGGTTTGGGGCTGTGTTGGCATCAGGCTCCCTGATCCATAATTTAACACGGAGGGAATTGCCTGGGCCCACGTGATGGCTCAGGGATGTCTCATTACTCAGGACAGCTGCAAGTTGGGAAGGTCCAGAGGGGAAATTTTGCCCTGCACACATTCAGCTTTTTAGCCACTGTCATTCCAAACTAACTCTTGCTGACTTGGCATCCAGATCAAGTCGAGCTTTTCAGTTCTGACACTGTGTCAAAGCTTAATAAGTAGTAAGTGTACAGATAAAATTTACAAATCACTTAGCATTAAAATGTGCTTTAAGGGTGGTCAGCTGGAATTGGATCAGCAATATTAAAAGCAGGACAAGTAATTTTTGTCTTTTAAAGGAGTTCTCTGGTATTGAAATTACTTCTCTGCAGGTAACAGTGACTGGTGATAAACCTCAAATGGTGCCACTCCTGGTCTACGGGGACTTTAAAACAAAAATTAAGGCAAAGGGAAGCACCAGGTGTAGATATTGTAGAGCAAACACTTTTTAATTTACCTCATTCACTACAGAAGGTAATTTCAGCTTCATCTTTGAAAACACTTAAAGGAGATCTCTAAAAGACTAGAGAAACCTGTAAATAAAATCTGAATATTTATGGGGAATAACTGGAGTAAATAACTCACAGGTCATGACACTGTCATGCAGAAATAACGAGCTGAAAGTATTTTTCTTTGACACGAATGGCTGGTGATTTGCTGGATCATAAAAAGTAAACTTAAGAAAGTCCTCGTTTAATCAAACCTTTTTTAGCTGTTGAAGCCTTTCTGATGGCATGTTGTAAAATGCTTTTCTGCTGATTTCATAGACAGTGGCATTTTTTTGGCATGATCTGCAAGATGCTGTTTCCTAGTGTAAAACCTCACCCTGCCAGTCTCGGGGACTTTGATCAGTATAATTTGTGTTTGACTGTTTAATTTAGTCTGGTATTGTCTTTATCTTGGTTTTTGTGGAATTTAAACCAGGCTTGAGAAAGCCTAACAGGGGGAGCTCAGGGGTGATGAAGCAAAAGCTTGCTCAGCCCCTCCTTCCTTGCTCAACATTTATCAGAATTTGAATTATTGGATGCACGAGGTCATGTACCCGACTTGAAAGCCTTAAAACAGGCTCCCAGAGCTCTTCAAAGTACAAACAGCATGGGAAGAGCAGTCTGTGGATTAATCTCTTTGGATTCCCTAACCAAATTCCTTGCAAGTGAAAAATACAGCTGGAATTGTGCTGACATCTCTTTAAAGAAGAAAGGTACAACGCATCAGGGAGCCACGGTGTCTCTGGATGGAAAGGACAAGACTGGGAGACTCTGAAATGTGCTTTTTTTTACCTTGTTTAGTCGTTAGGTGTAACTGAGACTCATAACTGCACTCGTTCAGTTTGTGTAACCAGGCTTTGTTCCACGGGAATTTCTGTTGCAGTTCAGTCTATGCCAAATAAACTGCTTTATCTGATCCGTGGCGTGGTGACTCGCTGGGAACAACACCTTGTCAGAGGGATCTCGGCAGAATCCAGCCGGTCTCCAGGTTTTGTGGGGCTGTGGGAAGGGCCTGGCCCTGCTGTTCTCCATCCTCCAGACTGCTGGGAGCCAGCAGCAGCTCCCACGGACAGAGAAATCAGAGTAGCAGGGACAAATTATTCCCTGCTGCCAGTCACCTGGGAGCACCAAGGAACCCCTCAGGAGGTGTTTGGCTGGAAAAGCAGAGGTTGGCTGCCGTGTGCCTGGGAAGAGAGCAGGGACTGGTGGGCTCTGAAGGGCTGCTGGGAGTGGGAAAACACAGGGCTCAGCCTCAGCGAGATCTAGAGCAGTTTACTCCTTGTTCTCACACGCTGGCTGCTTGCTGCAGGTGGTTCAGGTGCTGTACCTGCACCCCAGATCTTCACGGATCTGTTGAGGTAGAAGGAAAAGGAGGTTGAAAAATTTTTTGGCCACAAAAACACAACGGCCAGTTACTGGTAAATAAATGCACAGCAATATTCCTCCTCTGCAGAAGGTTGTTACCTCTGGAGAAGAGTCTTGGCAGCTGCAATGAGAGGACTGCACATCCCTGATGGATGTGGCTTGGGAAGAAAATAATTAGTGGATCTTTGTCCTGAGCTGGGAAGCACTTCAGGAAAGGACTGGGGAGGGAGGAGGCATGAGATGGAGCAGGGTGCCCACAGTTATATTTAGGTCTAATATTGGAGCAATTACCAGCACGAAAGGCCACCTTGGTCAGGGGATGAGGAGAAGGACGAGGATCCAGGAACACAGACCGGCTGCACCAGGAAAGAGAACGGGAAGGTCAGGGATGGAAAAGCTTGACGGAAGGGTCTGGCTGCTGTCAGGAGCTCATTCAGTGACAGATACCTGAGATACTGGAACCGTGCAGTGGGAAGATGTTACAGGGAAACCTCCAGGTGCCAGGGGAGGTATGGGCACTGCTTGAGGCCGGCAGACCCTGTGGAAGGATGTTCCTTCTTCCAACCCTGCAGGAAAACGGAGTGATCCTCTGGAAAGGCAGAGAGGGGCAAAGAAAACACGAACATGGCAGGGGGATGGAGCTGGATGGTCTTCAACGTCCCTTCCAACCCAATCCACGCCGTGGTTCTGACTCCATGAACGCGGCGCTGCGGGGCACGAAGCCCGGGGGGGATCGTGAGGTGCGGAGTCAGCGTGTGGCTCCGGCAGCGACCATGGGCATTCCCCGCTCTCCCTCCCTTCCCCCGGGGACCGCCCCGGCCGTGGCGGTGTCCCCGGGGCGGTTCCTGGGGCCGTCCCCGCCGGGGANGGCCCGCCCCGGCTCCGCGCTGAGGCGGCGGCGGAGCGCGGCGGGGCCGCCCCGGCCATGGAGCGCTACGAGAAGCTGGGCAAGGTCGGGGAGGGCTCCTACGGCGTCGTCTTCAAGTGCCGCAACAAGGAGACGGGGCAGATCGTGGCCATCAAGAAGTTCCTGGAGTCCGAGGAGGACCCGGTGATCCGGAAGATCGCCCTGAGGGAGATCCGCATGCTCAAGGTGGGCGGCTGTGGCGGGACGGACCCCGCTGCCGGCACGGGCTGTGCCCGCCATGGCGAGGCCGGGCGGGCAGCACTGAGGGAGCTGCCGGGGACGGGGTGTGAGGGGACGGGGTGTGTGGACATCCATGAAGGGACGTCGTGAGGCTACAAGGTGTCAGGGCAGCAATGAGGGGACAGAGTGTCTTGAGGGGATGGGGCGTCGTGAGGGGACGGGGTGTGAGGGCATCTGTGAGGTGATGGGGTGTCGTGAGGGGGACAGCAAAGAGACGGGTGTGAAGGAGCACCATGAAGGGCCCAGGTCAGTCAGCTTCTCTGGGAGAAAGCTGGTGCCGGGGAATGTCCGACCCGCTTGCCCAGGGATGGCGATGCCGGGTGATCCTGCCCGGCCCAGGCAGGTGCAGGTGGGAGCTGAGACACGGCCATGAGCACCACCAGGTGCCTGAGGACTTGGCCAGGAGGAGCATCAGCGCAGTCACGGTGTTCGCTGCACAAAGGGATTGATGCAGGCTCTGTCCCCTATGGAGTCAGCGATGTCCTGGCTGCTGTGGGCACAGCTCTGCCCTTGGTATGTGTCACAGACCCCTCTGCGTCCAGGAGTGTCCCCAGAGCGGTTGGGATAAAACACATGGGTAAAAAGTGAGGAGGGGGACAGCCAGGGGACACAGCTCTCCCCGCTCCCTTATTGATAAATCTGCTGCAGCTCCTCCTTAAAACGCCCTTTCTGAGCCCCTGGTTGTGCAGGATCCAGCTGTGGATTGAGTGCCAGGGCCTGTGCAGGGCCGGGTGTTCCACATGGAGCAGAACTGGCACCAGTGAGCCAAGGCAGCGCCTTGTCTTTGCTGATCCTTTCCGGACCTCTCTGTGAGAGCTCATCCTCACACAGAAATGGGGCACTCCTTCAGCCTCTGGGTTTACTTTCCCGATGAAATAAAAGCACGGGAGCATCTGCAGTGAGTCACATCCCAGGTGTATCCAGCATGCAGAAACAAGGAGAGACCCGGGAGAAAGGGGGAGAGGATTGGGTAAGGTTCCCCTTCACACTCCCAGTTTCTGGGCAAGGATTCTGCAGCCAAAGGTTGTGTCCATTGTTTCATGCATTTGCAGACTGTTGGGACTCTGTCCCATCTCTTGTTGAGCTCCTGTGTTCATTTGGTCTCCATAGTTTCTTGAGGCTTTAGGAATGTATTGTGTGGGAAAAAAAAAAAAATCCTTTTATTTGTTGCAAACTTGCTGCAGGGTGATGGCACACAGTACCCTCAGCTGTGTGTTCCAAGAAATGGGAATTATTCCCTTTGCACTTTCTTCAGAATGGTCGTGATTTGTACACCTGCCATCCTAGGAAAGCCATTGTCTAGGAAAAAAACATATTTATTTTTCAGTTAGATTTTGGGGAGAAGCAGCCTGAGTTTTTCTCCTATCCAATGTAAACACGGGACATGAAGCTATTTGATTTCAATAAACAATGCTAGATTTACAGTAAGGTTTAAGTGATATTAAACATCTGAATAGGAAAATAATCATTGCAGAAATCCCTTGTACAGCAGCTGGGAACTGCATCATCCTTAAGGATCCAAAGCAACTGCAGCCAGGCACAGCAGGATCTGTGTTGGTCACTGTTGATTTTAACAAGTGCAGACCTGCTTGACTCTTTTCAGCTTTTTCTCTGTAAATAGTAACTGTTTGTTTGTTTGTTTGTTGAGGCACTTCCTGGTTTAGGCAACTCCTGTTTGTCAGAGATGGAGTGAGGTTGTGTTTCATCAGTAAAAAATGATGGGCCTGATAAATCATTTTTCTGCACAGTAAACACCTTGCAGACAAAGGGATTTTTGTGTCCAGGAGGCAAGGGAGGTGGGGTGGGGGTTTGTAGAGTCTTGAAACCAAGGAATCCCAGAACGGGATCGGTTGGGTTGGAAGGGATTCCAAAAGTAATCTAATTACACACTCTGCCATGGGCAGGGACACCTCCCACTATCCCAGGGTGCTCCAAGCCCTGTCCTACCTGGACACTTCCAGGGATCCAGGGGCAGCCACAGCTTCTCTGGGCCCCCTGTGCCAGGGCCTCCCCACCCTCCCAGCCAGGAATTTCTTCCCAATATCCAAGGGGGGGTGGCTTCAAACATGCCAGAGGGCAGGGTTGGATGGAACATTGGGAAGAGCTTGTTGCCCACCCATGTAGGTCAGCCCCCAAAATAAGCACACAGAGGCTGAGCTGGAGCTGAGCTGTGCTTCACCTCGTGCCACGCTTGTAGAGAGGGCTCAGCTTAAGGAACTGTGACCCTGCAGGACAAATCTGTCCCCCACACCCTCACCCTATGCAGTTCCTGACCAGCCCATCCCCTGTGTGTTGCAGCAACTCAAACACCCCAACCTGGTGAACCTGCTGGAGGTGTTCAGGAGGAAGAGGAGGCTGCACCTGGTGTTCGAGTACTGCGAATACACGGTGCTGCATGAGCTGGACAAGCACCCCCACGGGTGAGTGAGCCCTCTCCCCAGGAGCTCCGGGCACGGGGGGCAGGGTGTCCGTGTCCTTGCTGCCCTATGGCTTTTCAGAGGAATTTCGTTAATTACAGGAGAGGTTTCTCAGCCCGGTGCCCAGGACTGACTCTGTTCCTGTGGTTTGGCACAAGAATGGCGTAGGAGCCGTGTTCCCTTACAGCCCCGCTCACCACGGAGACGGGAGTGCCGAGCTGAGCATTTGGGAGAGCTCTGGCTGGCGGGGTAGCAGCGAACCCAGGGCTTGGGAACAGCTTGTGTCCTGCTCCTTCCACGGCTGCCATCACCGTGGGCAGGGTCACTGGGCACACAAATACAGAATCAGGGACTTGTAGAATCATTTCGGTTGGAAAAGCCTTCTGAGACCATCAAGCCCAACTATTAATCCAGCACTGCTATGTTCACCTCTAAACCGTGTCCCCAAGTGCCACATCTACACTTTTGTTTCAGCCCTCCAGAGTGAGGAGGAGTTCCCAGGAGCTGTGCCTTCACCTCTGCAAAAATTCCTTTTCAAACAGGTGCTCGTACCAAGTATGAGCTACACACAGGGTTTGTTCTGTCCCACTTTGTAAACTCCACTCCCGCTAAATACATTGTCCCTAATTATCCACGGTGCCTTGGAAATGCTGAGCAGAAATCCATAAATCATTCCACAGGCCTGGGGCTGTGAATTGCCTGCAGGAGAGTGATAGGGGGTTGAGTAAACAAGAGCCTCTTATTTATTCCTTTTCTCCCCAATGAGGAGCTCCAGGAGAACGGAGCATGCTGGTAGCACGTGGCTTTGTGAGCTGCTGAGCAGCTGCCACCCCACTTTGAACCTGCTCCCCTGGAATCAAGAGGGGATGGATAACTCTCGTTGAAGGAAATGCTTCCCATCTGTTCACTGTTCATCAGAACAACTCCAGTGTGCAGGAACATTTAGCAGCTGGCTGCATCCTTTGCTTTTCAGCTTTTTCAAGTCTTTGTGGTCAGGTTAAGATGGGTGGGCACGTGCTCATTTGACCACCTCCATCCCCCTTCCAAGCTGTCAGAGCAGCCCTCCCATCATTCTGGGATGTTTCTGGAAGGAATCTCTAGTGTTGTCACTGCAGTGTCAGCAGAGTGTCAGTGTCCCACTGACAGCAGAAAGTGAAAGCCAAGCTTGAAAGAAAAACCCAGGCTTATATTGTTTTGGTTTATTTTTTGGGTAGGTTGGGGTTTTTTTTCTTTATTACGAATCAGAAGCTTTCCAGCATTAAACACGTGAAATAAAATTATGTTTGAGTTTGAAAATGCCAAGACTGTCACCTCTGCCTTTCCTGGGGTTGTTGAAGATCATTACAGACAGCCAAGAAAGTTCAAGGACTGTTGCCCAGTAACTGAAAGAAAAGAGAAGGGGCTGGGAAGTGTTTGCTGGACGTGGGAGGGAAGGAGAAAGGATCCAAACCAAAGCAGAGCTTTATACTCTTGTCTGAACACCCTTTCCTGGCCCATTTTTCACCTCTCCACTCTGGACAATCAGTGCCACAGCAGCATTCCGTGTATCTATACCATGGATACTCCAACAGTTCCAGCCCTGAGAGCTGGTGAGGCAGAAACTCCTGCTGCCATTTCAGGATTGCCAGGAATTGTGGATGCTGAACACAGCTATAGGACGTGACACAGGATCTGACATGGACTCACTTTGCTGTGTGGTCACAGTGACAGTGGTACCAGACACTGTCACACTTCAGCTGCCATAAATCCTCGTGTCTCGTTGCACTGACTGGATTTGGAAGTGTTTCCTGACTTCCCTGATGGTTTTGCTGAGAGATCCCTGTACAATGTCAGCACTCATTTCCCCTGCAATACTGAAGTTATTCTTATGGCCAAAATAAAGCTGTGTTTTTTCCAACAGGGTGCCAGAGTACCTGGTGAAGAGCATAACCTGGCAGACCTTGCAGGCTGTGAACTTCTGCCATAAACACAACGTGAGTCCCCTGACCAGCACTAACGATTGCTGGAACACAGCCTTGGAGGAGAGGGGGTTCTGTTGGCATTTTCCTGATTCCAGAGCTTTCATGGGATGGAGTCAGATGGATTTTCCTGTTTTCAACAGGAAGCACATCTGAAATATTGGTGTATACCCACAACAACTGCCTTCACTGTCACACAGGCCCCTTGGCTTGGCTGTCAGGGAGTGATTTGCTCTAATGAATTACTTTAGCCAAGCTTCCAGGAGGAATGGGAATGATCCTTGTGTGATACCTGTGCCCTGCACTATTGCTGACCTTTAGGAACCTGCCTTACCAGCTCACGTTCCTGGGACCTGAGCAAACTGCTGCTGATTTCACAGGAAGTCCTTCAGTTGACTGGCATGGGGTTGAATTGTGGCACCAGTGAAAAGATTCCAAAACTTAGACACAGTAAAGCCATTTTACAACCCCTCCTCTGCTTTCTGGAGGAAGGCACAGGTTGTGTGTGTGACAGATATTTCAGTGGGAACATTTTAAGAAGCAGGGAAGGAGAAGGAGCCTTTTGGAGAAGTTCTTCAGGCAAGCTTAGCTCTAATTGTTCATCTGCCAACGTTTGAGATTTAAGAATGGGGCAGGAGATGGCCCTGGAATGGGTGTTTTGTCTTTACTGGGAGAATTATGTTCAGTTGAGCCACAGGAACTTGGCCACAGGTCTCTCCTGCTTCCAGGATTTGTTGGTTTGCGTCTTTTTTTCTGTTTCCCTGCTCAGTCTGGAAGATTTAATGGAGTTTGAGAGCAGAGGGAACAATGAAATGCTGCAGGCTGACCTGCTGTAGATCACAGGTAATGAGGTTTTATGCAGCTGCCCGTTTTTGGAACTCCATGACAGTGGTTTAATAAGCAGCATTTCAGTTCTCAGGAGGACAATAATTTACCACCAGCTTGGTGAGGGAAGTCCAAGGTGTTTGCTCTGAGGTGATGATGGGAGAGGGAGAACATGAGTGAGACTCCGGTGAGTTGAGTAGAGCAAAAGAAATAAAGGTCTTTGTTAGTTTGATCAGCAGAAATTCTTTGCCAAGCCCAAATTCAGTTGTGAAGGACAAGGTCACCTCCAAAGAATCACAGAATTGCTCATGTTGGCAGGGGTCTCATCCAACCCTTCTAGTCAGGCTGGCTCAGCTAGAACAGGCTGGTCAGAAACTTTTCCAGTCAGGATTTTAGTATCTCCAAGGCTGGAGGCTCCACAGACTTTCTGGACAATTTCTTTGGGTGTCTAGCTGCACTCTCTGTAAAAAAAGATAAAATAAATTGATTAAGTTAAAATGGAATTTCCTGTGTGTTCAGTTTGTGCCCATGGGCTCTGTCCTCTGACTGGCACCCCAAGAAGAGCCTGGCTCAGTCTCCTTTACTCGGTCCCATCAGGTGTTAATGCACATTGGTTTCACCTGGAGCCTTTTCCTGATGGTCCCAGCTCCCTCATCCCCGCTTTGGATGTCAGACACTCCAATCCCTTAAATTTCAGTAGGCCTTCACTGGAGTCACATCTTCCCTCTCTGGAGGATCCCAAAGCTGGACATAGCTCTGGATGTGTCTCACCTGTGCTGAGCAGAAAAATCATTTCCCAGGAGCTGCCCAGGGGGACACAGAGGTGGCAGCTGAAGCTGGGAGCCTGCACACTGTCTCTTCCCAAAGGTGGGCTATGGACAGGTCACTGTCCTGCTGCTCAGAAATCCATCTTCCCTTTCAGCAGGAGTAACTGCCTGGCATAGTGTGCGAGGGGGGTGTGGCTGAATTTATCTGAGGGCCAGGTTAAATACTTCTAACCTTGGTTTTTTTTCTTCTTCCAGTGCATCCACCGGGATGTAAAGCCAGAGAACATCCTGATAACAAAGCACTCGGTCATCAAACTCTGTGACTTTGGGTTTGCTCGAATACTGAGTGAGTGCTGACTCTTTATGTACTCAGAGTGTAGGATGAGCCATTCCAACACTCCCTTGTCTGTGTCTGACCCACTGCAAATCATCCTATATAAAAGGCTGTGTGTTTTCCTGGGGAAGCTCTGCTGAAGGCTGGGTAGAGATTCCCAAACTTTACAGGGAGGGCGCCCAGACACGGCGGTGACATCTGTAAACAAGCTGAGCTCCCTGCTGGGGCGGCTGAGCCGCCGGGGGTGCTGGCACTGGGAGGTGGAAGTTGGCCTTGGGCGTCTCGGAGCTGCCCAGCCGTTGTTTATGCACTGCTGGAACCACAGCTGGAGCTCCCTGGCAGGAAAAGCCCCTCTGGCTGCTTCTGCAAACAATGGCTTCACATTTTCCGTTGTAAATAAACCCCCTAATATGGGGTTTTTTTAGCTTTTCTTCAAACAAATCACATGGCTCTGAGACCTGCCCACTGGCTGCTGCAGGGCTTTTCCATTGGGAGGAAAACATGGGCTTGATTTTTGCCACATCCTGAGTGTTTCCAAAGTTGGGTTCTGCTGGTGGCCAGTGACTCACCCTGCTCCTGCAGCTCTGGCCTGCCCAGGAGCTGCCCCAATGTGTAACAAATGATGATGGCTCCTCTGCATCGCTCTGATCCCACGTTCCTGTTCGTGTCTCTCTTCCTTGCCCCGACCCAGCCGGTCCCAGTGACTACTACACCGACTACGTGGCCACCAGGTGGTACCGGGCCCCGGAGCTGCTGGTGGGAGACACCCAGTACGGCCCCCCCGTGGACGTGTGGGCCATCGGCTGCGTCTTTGCCGAGCTGCTCTCCGGGGTGCCCCTGTGGCCCGGCAAGTCGGACGTGGATCAGCTGTACCTCATCCGCGGAACCCTGGGTGAGCGTCCCCTGCAGCCACGCCCCTGGCAGGACCGGAGCTGTGCACGAGGGATTCCCTCTGTGGTGGGAGCGGGCGATTTACCCAGCAGATCTCTCCCTTTAGAAGGTGCTGGTTTATTTGAGGGGTTCCTGTGCTTGAGAAGGAGCTGGGTTTTCCTGGCACGATGTACACGTGCTAACAGACTCCCAGTGGACCAGGCTGAGGAAGCGGGATCACTGCCTGCAACCATCCCTCCTCTCTGCTTAGCAGTGGTGGCCTCTGGGAAGCTGGGTCTGGTGCAGGGCAGATTAGGAAAGATGTGGGGTGTGTTTGGTGAGCTCTGGATGCCCCTCCTGGTCCCTTGGGTGGCTCGGTGACTGCTGGGGTGGGGGATGAGCACAGCAATTTCAGCTTTCTCCACACAGACAAAAACATGAGGTGCCTGTATAAGAAAGGACCAGGAATGCTTTCCATGAAGGTTTGAAAGATTCAGGTGTTTTTCAGGGTTTGGTACTAAGCAGAGTGGTCAGTGAACAGCTTGATTTGGTTCAGCCCAGCTTAGGAGGTCTCAGAAGTGTTGTCAGTGCCTGGTGATGGCTGTGTGCCTGGGAAGGGGAGTGTGAACATCCCAGCTTGTCTGCTTCACGTGTTTGTTGTTATTCATCAAGGAATTTAGGAACCACTCCGTATTTATTTGTTAAATAGAAGAGCCATTATCCCCCATAACACTTAAACTAATCCAGTCCCATTAATTCTTCTCAGTTTTGGTGTGTAACATCTGATTTCTTGGATGACAACGAACAACCCTCCACTTTTAACTGAAATTTGTTGGAATTAACAGAGTTGCAATTTTAATTGAGCATTTTACAAAACTACAAAGGTGACTAATAGCTTTAAATAGATAAGCTCCTTAGCTGGAAAAATAGTTCATCACTGATTGCTTCATCCTCCAGAATTCATTAATGCCAGTGTTAGGCCATTCTAATTTATTTTTGATGATAGGCTTTCAGTCAGAGGAGATTCCCATTGGATTGTTGGATGCAGGTGCTGGGCTGAGGCAGTGTTCACAGAGCAAAGCTCCTGGATTGAAGCTGTGCCATTATGGGGTTGGCACTGTACTGGCTCCCTTGCTGTGGATTTGATTTTAGCATTTTCCTCACTCTGGACTGCTCTGAGCCTTAAAAATGCTGCCTTGGGGAAAACCTACAGCAGGTTCAGGTGGGGCTGTGTTCCAGCTCTTTCCTACACAGCACCCTCAGGAGTGTCCAAAGAGAATTTCACCCAAAAGGAGCTAAATTTTCCTGAAGCTGGAACACTTGTGGCCCTGCCGTTTCTTCAGCACAGTCACATGGGTGTGGGATCACTGATGGCCAAAATGGACATTAATTGTCACAAAAGAACATTGCCTTGGCTCACTTGGTGCTATTCCATCTCTTCAGATGTTCTCTTGGATGGTGTCAGCCTTGTTAGAGGATACAACCTTGTTTGATGCAGGCACTGTAAAATTAAGCAAATTAATCCAATTTTTTTTTTTTTTTTTAATTCTTGGTGGAAGGAGATCTCATTCCCAGACACCAGCAAGTGTTCAGCACCAACCAGTTCTTCAGCGGGGTAAGAATTCCAGACCCAGAGAGCATGGTAAGAGCTGCCTCCAGCTGCACTTCCCTCCCTTCCCTGCCTGCCCAGTCCGTTGCTGTGCAGCATTTTTTCCCTATCCAAAAGTTTTGTCCTCTACTTTGCCAGTGTGCACCAGAATATTATTTGGAGGTGGCTGAACCTCTCATGACATTGTAGCTTACAGCCTGTGTAAAAGCAGTCAAAAAATGTTTTATCTCTGCTGCTTTCCCCCATTTCTGGTGGCACATCCTCAGTGCTGCCAGGCCTTTGAGCACACAGAGTGATGGAGGCATTTTGTGGGGAACAGGTCATGTTCCTATGGAAAGCTGGGTCCTGGTACCCTGATGAATGAAAGGTTTGCTAATATGAATCCATTCACTGGTTTTTTTTCCCCTCCAGGAGCCGTTGGAAATGAAATTCCCCAATATTTCATACTCTGCTCTGGCTCTCATGAAGGTAAGGAAACTCCAGCTTGTGGAGGAGCGCTGCACTGAGATAAAGAAATGTCATCTGGTGTGAGAGTCTGGGACTGAGTTATCAGAGATTCATTGAAAAATAGATCTGGTTTGCTGCCCCATGTGACTGTACCTGTTCTTTGAGCCACAATTCCCCCTACGATTGTGGACTCCCCATCCCTGGAAGTGTCCAAGGCCAGGCTGGACAGGGCTTGGAGCAACCTGGGATAGTGGAAGATGTCCCTGCCCACGGCAGGAGGGTGGAATGAGATGGGCTTTAGGGTCCCTTCCAACCCAAACCATTCCGTGATTAATTTTTGCAGTTGTTGAATAATTAGCTGCTCCTCAAGCTTCGTGCTTACTCTGAAAAGCCACTCTTAGAATCCGTTAAAAATTTATTAACACGTGTACCTGTTGGAATACTCATTGGCTGTGGGGAGCAGCTGGAATTGTGCAGAGCTGTGTAAGGAATGTTTTATGTGATCCTTCATCTTTTGTAAGGGCTGCCTTCGGATGGACCCTGCAGAGAGGCAGAGCTGTGAGCAGCTGCTGCAGCACCCCTATTTTGACAGCTTTAGGGAGGCAGCAGAGCTGGGCAAAGAACATGAAAAAAGCCCTCGGAAAGCAGCCAGGCTGACTCAGAAGCACGTGCCAGGGGTAAGCTTTCCATACTATTTAATATTCTGTGCCTAATGAGAGGCTGCTTCTTTTGTTGGCTCCCAGGGTGGGCTGTGCTGGCAGGTGAGGGTGTTGGGCTGGTCTTGGTTTTATCCTGAGGGGAAAACAAACCCCCTGGCTAAAGAGTAACCCCGTACAAACTGGATTTTGCACTGCAGCTCCATGGGGCACTGGGGATAAACAGCACAGCCCTGGGCACGATAAGGTTCATCCAGGAATGCGCATTCCTGACAAAGAGCAGCAGGAAGCCTGAACAAACTGGGCCCACTCACATGGCTGGTTTAATTTTGAATACTCTGGTGCTTTTTAATCCTGAATTATAGAGATGGAATAAACACCACTCCTGTTTGTAACTGCTGATGTGACACGATCCCATGCTCAGTTCCACACGTTACCCCACACACTGGGTGTTTCTGCAGCTGGACTTGTTAAGCATAATGTCTCCCTCATTCCACAGTTCTTTATTCCTGTGAGCCACATTCCCCATGGCAGCTCGAAGGCTGAGCTGGGAACAGAAAGGAAAGTTGGAGATGAAGGATGGAGAACTGATAGAGTGTCAGTTCCTGGTTTGCCTCTTCCATTTCTATGGCCTGGGATACTTTTCTTGCCTAATGAAATTCTTTAATGAGTTGTTCTAGTTGCGGTCCAGTCATGAAACCCCATAATCTTAGCTTGGAAAGTACAGGATTACAGTAGGAATAGTTTTGTAGCTCATATTCCATGTGAAAAAGGAAATGTGTGCTTTATTCCCATTCCAAACAAATACACATGGTGTAACTTTTCCTTTAGTTACAGCACCTGCCTCAGCTCACCAGCAGCAACGTTCTCCCAGCTCTGGACAGCAAAAAGAACTGCTGCAAGACAAGGAAATCAAAGTATCACTTCCCAAACATTTGATCAAGTGGCAGATCAAAACTCAGTTGTTCAAAGTCATCCAGGATTTATAAATGGAGGATACACTGCAGAAAACTAAATTAAAGTTACGGCATGTAGAGTGGTCTGTCCTCTAGTCTGGGTCCCTGATGGAGGGGAAGTGATGCAGAAAGAACTCCAAGCTCATCTTGGTGGTCTGTGTACAAAGGCAAATACGTTCTGCTTTAATTCCTGATTGCCTCTATGTACCAAGGCAAATACATTTTTAATTCCTGATTCCCTCCTGGTTCAGGATTACCCCAACCCAGTGCTTACAGTGTGACATTTAAAACTCTGGCCTGTCTGTCCCCTGCATTTCAGACTTGGCAGGAGAACTCAGCCTTGCCAAATCCATGAGTCCTTCCTGCTTTAGCCTGGGCCCGAGTCCCTGCTCTGTGAGGAGCTGTGACTGTGCTGCTGAAGGGGTGGAGGATGTGTGGGTGCAGCCCAGGCTGAGAGGGGCTGCTCCAGGGAGCTCTCAGCTCCAGAGATACACCGGGCTCACTCCTGCTCTTACAGAGCTCAAAGGTTTCAAAGTGCTGGCGGTGACTTCACAGGCTCAACAGGCACCACTCCCAGAACAGAGCAACAATAACCTCGTTGTTTCTTTAGTCTTCCCAGAGCTTCTCCTGCATCTTTCCTCCTTGAATTCTGCTTCTGACAAGAGTGAGGGCACTTGCTTGTAGTTACAAAAACGTTTTTACCAAAACTAATCATGGATGTAATTTATAGCAGTGGCCAGACACAGGCAGGAAGTCTACCTAACTGTTTGTATTAGAATGACTAGCATTTGTGGAATCTCAGAGTATAATATTGTGTTGATTTTTGAATAAAAGAAATGTAGCTTCTTTTTCCAATTTACTGGAGGTATTTCACTATATAAAGTTTTAATAGTAGGCAAAGAGCATCCTCTTTTTACTGACACTTACAGCAAAAATGTTTTGCCAGTACATTTTGTGTTCCACAACAGTAAAGCCCTTTCAGTGGGAATGATGCCATGTCCTGTCTGTGCTTGTTGGCCTTTTGTTTCCTTACACATGGAAAATCATCTCTGAGACAGCACTGTGCATCTGACTGTTTGGAGTTGCTTCTCTTTTCCCCAAAACCAGGGCTTTGACAAAAAATGCTGTGTTCTCCCCAAGGATGAGCCATCCCCTCTGTGCTGGGCCACACCTCCAATCCTCGGGGCAGTTTTGGGCTTCTCACAAGAAAGACGCTGAGGGGCTGGAGCACCAGGAGAGGCTGAGGGAGCTGGAAAAGGGGCTCAGCCTGGAGAAAAGGAAGCTCAGGGGGAACCTTCTGGCTCTGCACAACTCCCTGACAGGAGGGGACAGCTGAGGGGATCAGGCTCTGGGAACAGGGACAGGAGCAGAGGAACCAGCCTCAAGCTGGGCCAGGGGAGGTTTAGGTTGGATATTGGGGAAAATTTCTTCCTGGAAAGGTTTCTCCAGCCCTGGAAAAGCTGCCCAGGGCAGGGCTGGACTCACCATCCCTGGAGGGATTTAAAAGCTGTGTGGATGTGGCACCTGGGGACATGGTTCAGTGGTGGCCTTGGCAGTGCTGGGGGAATGGCTGGACTCTTAGAGAGCTTTTCCAACCTTGGCAATTCTCAATGACTTTTATTTATCAGGAGTGACGAGGGTGCAACTCCAGAGCTGCACAGAACTGCTGTAGTCCATGTCAGCACACAGCAAACACGTGCTCCAGGCTGTGTCCAAGAGCTGCTGCTCCTCCACAAAGAGCCATGTTCCCTTCAGCAGCTCAGTGCTCCTGAGGGGGTGACCCTGCCTGCCTGCACATCATTCCTTTAAACCACACAAAACTCCAGGTGTGAAGAACACAAAAAAGACCCAGAACCTCTTTTATTAAATCAGCACCCATCGACTGGGTGAGGTTCTCCCAGAGGGAACAGCACCAACACCAGGCACTGACCACACACCCTGACATTCCCCCAACTTTGCTTCTGTACAATAAAATACTGAAAACTTCTGAGGTATTCAGAGCTTCCTAGAAAAACAGGAAACAGATGCCTACATGCAGAGGCCTGCCTTGTCTGTTGTTGATCCACCACTGAGTTTAAGCTTAATAAAACTTAATTGCATGATTTCTTAAAAGGTCACATCCAGCTTTTTGAGGCTGGACTGGGAAAGCTGAGCTTACATCCATACCTGGAAATACAGCAGTGTCTACAACTTCATTTATGCAACATAAGATAAATCCTAGGAAATCACATACATCTCAGTTATGTGCTGCTGTGTTTATTCCAAGTCCAGCTCCAGCTCCAGGTTGGGCAGCGCCTGCTGAAGGACACGGAAGGTCTTTTCTTTCTCTCTGATCCCAGGAAGGTCACTCAGATACAAATATTCAAGGTTCCTGTAAACATTTAAAAAGAAAATGGGCAACTACCACTGAATTGCTGATAGAGAAAATGTTCTACTGCAGTTGAGTATTTTGAATAGTGACTGGTTCTACTAGAAGTTTGTTTCTGAAGTGAGTGCTTGGGGTTTGTAGCTGCAGCATCCAACTGCATCCCACTCCTAAGCAGCCAGGTCTGCCCCAAGACCCTGAGGCACGAGAGGATGGTGTGACAGGCAGCTGTGAGGTGGAGGAAGCACTGAAAGCTACAGGGCACATTCAAACCCTGCCCTGCAAAGCTGCTGCAGGAGAGGGGTCAGGAACAGAAGCCAAGCTGATCATTAATTACTTATTCTTGAAGCAAACCCAGCCACCCCACAGCCCTGAAACAGCGAGACCCCAGCCCTTCCACCCAGCACAATCCCAAAGAGCCCAGAGCAGGTGCTGTGGAAGCACCCAGTGGCTCACGTACGTCAGCTTGTGGAGTGCAAGGATGCCTCTGTCTGTGACATTCCCACAGGAAATGATCTTCAGCTGCTGGAGACTCTTCTGGAGGTTGTTGGTCTCGCTGAGCCTCTGCAGACACTCGTCCTGTATGTACATGCACTTCTCCAGCTTGATATCTGTAACATGCTCCAGGCCATCTGCACAGGGAGAAGTCAGGATTTGCTTCAGAATGCCAGGACCGGCCTGTGCTGGTTGTTAAATTCTCAATTTAATAACTGCCCCTAAAACCACCCAGCAACACATTCCTTTAGGTAGTGGGGCCATAACACACAATGAATCTCCAAAGTCCCTTCGTGGTACTTCAGATATAGGAAAACCTCAGGGTTTGGGTCGTTTTGGTAAGATTTAAAGAGCTTTGAAATGGGCAAGTAACAAAAAACCTATACAATTTTGGGTAACAAACTATGACTCTGACATAAGAACATGGTAATGCCAAAAACTCAGGGTCCCCTACTATGAAAAAATAAAACAGCCTGTTCCCCCATTTTGGTTTCTGTTATTTAAAGACCATCTGAAACACTTGTTTAATCTCTTTATTTTTAAGAAACCAAGAGCTTGCTTTTTATTTGTCTTTGAAGACATCATAAATGCCTGGAGAATGAGCAGAATTATGACTTCAGAGACATCAAAATCATCCCTTGGTGCAGAAGAAAAATAATAATTATAGTGCTTTTTGCTACGAACTCATCAAAATTTGTGGCACTTCCTTAGTGCTACGGTCATTTCAGGTAAAGGATGAAGTTCCCCATGTCTTTCCACTTCATACCACACCTCCAGCAAAACCTTAGGGACTGATAAATATTTATAAAGCGAGACAAAACCCACAAATTATTTATCAGTACCTCGCTAAGGAAAGAGAAAAGGGCGCCATTATTCACATTTCAAGACAATTAAACCAAAACCCATTAGAAACAACCTCCGTGTGTACATTACCCAGGTAGTCAAACCCTCTGTACATGATGCAGGAGTCGGTGGCACTGATGGCTTCGATCTTGTACTTGCCCAGGGGCCCTGTGGGGAGCGCGTTGTAATCCTGCTGCCACTTGGGCGAGCCCTGGTAGCGCACCAGGGCCCCGCAGCGCAGCAGCCACTCCGAGGCCGCCCGGTCGGGACCCACGGCTCGGATGCGCTCGTGGTCCACCCTGCACGACACAAGAGAGCACCCACAGCGTGGCTGTAACGTGGCACAGTTACCCCACGGATATGTCGAGGTGGTGTTGGGTCGGTCGGAGAGAGGAGAGAGAGTC
>WEKY01052419.1:1941-16563 GCA_013390045.1 Picathartes gymnocephalus | reverse complement strand
CAACCCAACCCCCAACATGAGGTTGCAGGCTTCTTCTTGAGTCCTTGAATACACATCACATGGGTGAATGAACAATTTCATTATCTCTGTGTGTAGGAGGAGGGAAGAGTAGTAGAAATGTGCATGAATGTTGGAGTCCCTGCAGATCTCCAAGAGTAAATTGCATGGCAGCACTTGATCAGTTTTGATTTCTGCAAATAGTAACTCCTGGAGGCAGGTGGAAATGTAGGTAAGGGTCTGTCTGCTGAATGCAGCTTTGGCTTGGTATCCTAGCTAATTCCAGCACTTATGCTTACCATCCCATATTACAACGTAGATGTACTCAGAATAACACAGAGAAAATGCAGATAGGAAACCAAAACCAGGGGTAAAATATACTTACATTTTTTAAGAAAACTTATGGCAAGATTCTGAGTAGGACAGTGTTTGAAAAGATGATTGGAAGTAGAAGGAAAGGCACTATTTCCTGCTGTCTGCCTTCCTGCTGAGCATGCACTCAGGGCTTTATGTTAATAGATGAGTTTGGAGGAACGGGTTGCACCCTTGATTTTTCCTTCTAGTAGGAGCAGCCCCCAGAATCCTGCAACATGCTGAGGGCCAGAGAGCGAGAGGAATCTGCTTCATTCCCCAAATGTGCTTTGGCACAGACATTTTGATCAATGTTGTTAACTTTGTGATAACCGTGGTACAGGAGTTCCCATGACAAACACACTTATATCTAACCCTGAACAGCAGGGTTAATCCCAACCCTTCAGGGTTAATTAAGAGGTAATTGCATGGGCCTCAATTAATCCCTGTTTAACTCAGTTGCATTTGATGGAAGGGCACTAGAGATTAATTTGGCATACTGCCTCATCAAATTCATTAATTTCATTAAATGTGAAAAAATATTTTAAGTGTGAGGTAACAGCTGTGACTCTTCTGCCCTATGATGGGATCTAGCAGCACTGGGCAAGACCTTAAAATACTTGTCATAAAGCTATAGATATCAGTATCTTCGGGAACTGCTGTCTCTTCCTCTCAGTGGCTACAGAAAATTTTTAAGCTACTGAATCACACAGTAGAAAGGAACTGGTCCAATGGAGGAGTAACAACTTCTTGAATTCCTGATGATTTTGTTGGGAAGGACAAATGCTGGCTCCCTTTCTGAATCAGGCCCATGACGGCTTACATGAGTGTGCGTTCACAGGGTGATATGTTACACAACATACCCTGCTTACTCTTAATTAAGGTTATAACTTAGAGGCTGCAGAAATGTTTTGTCATTACTCTGCAGATTACTGAAATCTTAGCTAATGAGATTTGACTCTAACATCTGCTGTAATGGTAAATTTAGAGCTAGATGAAAAATTCATATGCATTAAATGGCTTAGTAGTGAAAGTATGGCTAAAACGACCCAATGTCAGTCTCTGAATATGTTACTTCTGAGTGTTGAGTAAATACCTGGCTCAGCAGGACAGGAGGCCTCAGAAGGGAGGTAGGTTACTAGATTTTCAGTACTTGCTTTGGTTGGTTATGCCCCTACAACCTCTGACCTTGTCCAATACCCTCACATGCCAAAAAATACTCTGGTTTTACTTTCTCAGTTAAGTTTCCTCCAAGCCATAAAATCTGGGTGCACTGTTGCAACAGGGTATGAAAGCTGACTCAACTTCTGCTTTAGTACACTGTACCAGGCAGCTCTCAAGTGATGCTGCTGCAATTTATCACCATAAACTGTTTCATATTGGAACAAACAATACTCATGAGGCAATCTGGATTCAAATTAATTCAAAAATGCCATAACTAAAAAGTGAGCAGTCTCTTTGTGTTGTTCCTTTTAACAAGATTTTATGATATGACTAGACTACAAATAGCTCTATTCATGATAAACTGGCAACTTTGCAAATTGTATATGCTAAAAGCTATTTGTTGTACAAGCTGTTCTGGAAAAAACTCTTAAATGAAATCTCTGCCGGGGGCATATGAGGCATCAAATTCATGGGTCCTGCCACGGATGTCCCATTTCAGGAGTCCCATGGCTATGGGGGCAGGGGTAAGAAAAGACAATCTCATCCAAAACCCTTTAATTGCACAAAATTAAACACTCCAGGGTGCTAGAGAAAGGAAGGGTCCAGTTGGAGATGGTTTTCCAATTTGGTAAGGAAACATGCGAGGGTGAAGGAAAACATGGAGGTGGCACAATTGCTTTTGGTCCTAAGCATTTGCATTTGACTCTCTGGAGTTCCTGCTGTATGCTTTCCCTTTGAAGGCACAGCAATATTATCTTCCTCCAAAATACCCCAGAAACATCTCCACTTTAATGTCCATTAAGACTGCTGCTATTATCCTTCAGAGATATGCTGTGTTTTCAGCATGATCCTGGGACGTAGATGTGGATGGACTTATTTTAAGGATGAGTGAACAACAGAAAGAGACCTAGTATGTTTTTGTACCTCAATTGATGTAATTTATGGTATGGTATGGAACAGGGCATTAATGCATCTTCCCTGTAGACATTACTACAGCAAATTATACCTGTATTTGGAGACATATATTTCTCAAATATTTGTGTAGTGGACTCAAATAACAAATGACACATCCCACCATGCAAACAAATGCTTTGTCACCAGAAAGGGAGCATAAATTATCCTTCAAGAGAAACTCCTATGAGATATATAAAGATGCTGACTGTGACCTGCAAGTAAAGGTTTAGTAGTAGCTTCGGGAGTATTTCAGAGCCAAGGAGAAGAATTATAGTTATGTTTTAATGCACTTACCACATCATTCCAATTCCTACCTCCAAGTAAAACTGTGTTTCTTGGAAAGTTAGCACTATTTGCTCTGGGCCTTTCTTTTCAAATTGTTTTTATTTTCCTAATAATAATTATAAGTATATTGGAAGGTAAAAGCTATCTGCAGAGCAATTCAAAACTCTTGAGGAGAGTTTGGATCTGAATGTGATGTCATTCATGGGTTCAAATTTCTATTGCACATATGAGATACACCTAGAAAATAATAGTACATGTGAAGGTGCAGCATAAGATGTGAAAACAGCTGGAGTGAGGTAGGGGTTAGGCATCTGAAGCCTTAAAATTTTCTCAGCTGCCATTTTACTCTACAATTACCTGGATCAGGAGGAAGATTGTGTCAACAGAGATTTGAAGTACATGTTTCTGAGTAACCACAGAACTTGCCTGCTTTTGGTAGGCATAAATATAATTCAGCATTAAGCACTGCAGGAATCCACAAAATGGGCTGGTTTGTGAGACAAGTTCAGTATAATGAATGTTTTCTGGATGCTTCCACTGTAGTGAGCTCTCAGAGTCTTGGCATCTACCTGTCTCATTTTCAAACCCTGATGTAGAGGAGCTGGTATTGCTGCCTTCTTTGCCTATCTGAAAAAGCACTATTTAGAGCACTTGTCCAGAACATGGGAACTGGAGATCTGGGACTTGTGCAGCAGGAGGTCAAATCTGTATATCTTGTAATAAATGGCCTCATTATTTGGATGAAAAGTTCAGTGAAATAGAGAGACTCTCTATTCCTGCTGTTATGTGCTTCTAAGTGTGAAAGATTTGAGCAGCCTGGGGTCCTTGTCCTGAGGCTTAATTAGCTCTTTCACTCAAGGATTGATTCCTGTAAGGAAAACAGTCCCTGATAGAGAAATGGAAGTGCAGGCATGTGCTTCCCGGTAAAGTGGTTGTGCTGGCTTGGGGCTGTTTCTCTCCTCACTATCAAGCCTCGAGGTGCTGTGTGCTATGGGGTCACAGCCAGCAGCACAGAGGCAGCACACAATTACCAGCAGTGGGACAGCTAATTGCTATCCCTCTGTGGAACGGAAATCCAACCTGGGTTTGCTGTCTCCCATGTGTGGCTGTGCTCACTGGACTGCTGGATAAAATAGTGGAAAACTGAAAAAGGAAACAACCTTGTTCCAACTCAGTTTTCTTTTAAGGTGCCCTCTGTCTAAGAGAGTAGAGCTCAGGCTATGATACCTAAGCATTACTCCTTGAAGATTATTTGTTCAGCTTTCAAAGGCTGACTGCAATCCCCGATTAAAAGTCTGGGGAGGGGTGAAGCCCTCTTCAAACACCTAGCAGATGCTGGGAAGAGGTGAGGTAGAGTAAATTTTATGCTAGACTTTCACATATAAGGTCATTTGGTAAAGGCAAAAGCATGAACACTTCTCTTTCCTCTTCTCTTTCAGCCTTTAAGTCAGAAAGGTCTCACAAACGGGGAGGTGCAGTGGGGTGCAGGTGTCAGGGTGAGGAAAGCCAAAGGCACAGCAGGAGCTTGCAGGATGACTTGTGTGGCTCATGGAAACCAAGGCAGGCACTCAGTGTCCTGAGCAGTACCTTTTTGGTCTGTGGTGCAGGCAGGACTGGGGCTGTGGGTGGGTAATAGTAACATAGAAATACCAGTGGAATAGAAGAACACAGGTGCTGCCCAGAAATTTTGTTTTTGCAGGTTGCAGCATGGTTAGATACTTGGAAATTTCACTCTAATTTTGTGCTTACTGTATGGACTACGAGAACAACACAAATCATGTTCATTAAAGACTAAAACTGAAGCAACTTAGCTGGAATCTAATTCAATCCCTTAACTTGGTTTACCAGTGTATTCTGTGCACTTCATCTGTATGTAGTATAATTGTAATTATGATATCTTTGTTAGTCTAACTCCCCAGAACAAAAAAGTGCTTAGACATTAGCTGGCTATCTTCCTGATTTTTAAAGCCAAATGTCTAATTAGAGCACTTCTGTTTCTTACATTTATATTTTCAGTTCTAGAGAGTGAAAGACAAGAAATCTCAACACAGCTGAGGCTCTTTTATAAACTTCAGCTTATTAGAGCTTCTGGGTCAAATTCTCTGGTGGTGCAACCCCACAGACTTACTTTCTGCTGGTGTAACTTCAGATATAAATATAATTCTCTGCACATCTGTCCATATATGTGTTCCTATGTATGTACCAAACTCATAGCTGACATAAATCACTGTAGCTCTTTTGGCTTCTGTGAAACTATAGTGATTTCTTACCAGCTGGGTATCCGGTCCACAGCGTCTGGTTTTCCTTTTCCGTCCCTTAATAGCACTGATGAATGAGAATTCCTAAAGGAGGATAATACTAAACATAATTAGACAGGATATGTTCAAGAGGAAAATTTAATTTGAAGAGGTTTGCACAGAATTTTTATTGGCCTCAGGTGGAATGCTGGGACTTTATCTTAATGAATCCTTTCTACAGATCCATTTCAAAACGGTATTATGCTATTATGTGATGGAGTGTACTTTAATGGTGCATTGCACATATGTTTATTCAGTTGGATTTAAAAGTTCTTCTGTAAATTAGTCTAATTCTTTTGGGCTGTAAAAAAAAAGGTGTAATAACATAATCTGAAATTTTAAAATATTTACATACAGAGAAGTTTGTTTAATCTTTGGCACCTATATACATTTTAGAAAGTCCTGTTAGTAACCCAAATATGAGATTGTGGATTGGAGCTTTCTTCAGAATTGATGTGATGGTTAAGAAATGAACTTTTTTTTGTTTTTTTTAATATTATTCTGTCCATCAACAGCTCACAATTCAAACACTGATGTTTTATTATTGTGTAATATTTTTTACTTTTAAAACTGTATCTGGTTTTTGTCTTTTTATTGTGGTTGTGTAAGTACAATATATTTTGGGATTATTTATATAAATCCTGTTAGAATTTGTAAATATGTTTAAGATACTGGGCGAAGTCTTTACTTTTCATTGTTTCATATCCATGTATCTTCAGAAGAGCTTGATAATTTTTATTATTAATAATAACAGGCAGTATCTAGCTATCATTTACCATTATATGATTTTATTCTAATTCAGATGCCATGTTTGGGGCTCTTGTATCAGAAATGGCGTAGCAGATAAAGGAAAAAAACCACCACCTTACTTTGGGCTTTTTTTTCCTGTGAAGGTTTGTGGGGGTTGTCTTTGAGGCCAACATTAAGGGGGGAAAGGCAAATAAAAGGCAAATTACTTCTGTGTTCAGAGAAGGGGGAGAGGAATTAGTGGAGCTGCTAGGTCTGTTTCTCTTCTTCTATAATTGTGTTCAAAATGATGGAACCTTAACAAGGAAGTATTGGAGCTGTTGTACAAAAGCAAGCTACAAGCTCCCTCTGTCCTGGCACTGCAAAATGAGATTTACAAGGTGATAAAGTCATATGGAAATGGAATGTCTTCCATGTCCCTGGTATTTTTTCACTGACTAATTACTGCTAGCACAGGGGTCACTATTTTTTGTAGTTTCTCCGTTAACGCTTCCTAAATTAAATTGCAAATCTGCATTGTCTTCTCTATGTACATAAGACATCCCATCTAGCTGGTGATTGAGTTCTTGATGAATCTAGTATTGCAGCAAAAAATTACTTTGCAGCCATTTGTATGCAGAACATGCAATCAGATAGCAAAATATAACTATTCAAAACAGTTAATGAAACTTGCAGAGCCCTGCTGAACACTGCAGGCAAACAAAGCAGCAACCTGTACTGCTGCTTGTAGATTTATTTAAAAAAAAAAAAAAAAAAGAAAAAAAAAGAGAAAATAATAATGAGGTATTCAGGTATTCTTTATAGAAATAAAATTTTAATAGGCCTTCCAAGTCCTCATGATGAATGAGTGCATCACATACTCTGACATCATGTGTTCTCCTTAATTTAATTAACAATTGTTTTCTAGGTTGGACACAGCTACAGTGCAATCTGATCACAGTGACGAGAGAGGTTCTGTGCTTGTATGGAAAAATCTAATGCTGTTACACAGCAAAAATTTATAGTTCACCCAGCAGATGTTACTTCATGTTGCCTGTTCCTTAATTTACATACAGGTGTAAATCTAATCTCTGTTTGAGTCGTTTTCCAAATATTTTGCACCTCTGTGGCCTTGGAAACATTCACATTTTAAAACCGGAAAGGGGCCTGAGCACCTGCTGTTTGGAAAGGAGTCTTAATTGGAGTGGGAAGAGGAGAAAGAACATTGTGTCCAGAAGTGAGTAGGTCTTTCTCACACAGCCTTTTCCCATCACTGTAAGCACTTCTTTAAGAGTATGTATCTGCCTTCTAAGAGTCACTGCAAGACTATCCTACCTTTCTGCTGCTTTCACTATCCTTCAAGGTGAGAGCGGAGGGAATTTGCTTCCATAAAATTGAAACAAAATCTCTGATGCTTGCTGTGGCAATAAGCGAGTCCATATTCTTGCAATTAGATATCGTATTTTGTAAAGGCAATGAAGATACTGGCCCAAAACCAAGTTTCAGAGAGTCCCTAGTATTTCAGAAAACATAACTCTGCTGTGTGTCTCTGTTACTTGAAAGCATCAAACCTGAAGTGGGAAAGTAAGTGAAATGTAGTCAGGAAGCTGACTTCTTGCTAGGATGAGAAATTCCTACTTACCCTTATTTGCTTTTGTACTGTTAGAATAGCAAAGACCACAATGGTTATGATGTTCAGTGCTTGGGAAAACAGGGCTGAAAATTCTGGGCTGAAACTCCAGGGACAGTGCTGTGGATATTTGCAGCCTTAACTGCAGGCCTATAATATGAGCTAAAGTGACTGTACCTTGGGTGAGGCTGTGGATTCTGGAGCGATCAGTTAAAGAATAGATCTCTTCCTTGTGATTATAAGGGAGTTGGGAAATGGGGCCTTGTAAGCATCTTCTGCCCCCAAACTGAGCTGTGTACATCTTCCTCTGACTTTCCTCTCTTCTGCTCTTTCTGAAAGAAATTGAAAGTTTATTGTTACTAGCAGCTTCTTTTCTTTCTTTGCCACCACAATCAAAATAGTCATGGTGAAGGAGCTCTGCCAGAAAGTGTGCAGCATCTCCAGCAGCAGAATTTCATGCTAAGCTGAAGAATCCTGTCAGTCCTTAAGGCTAATTGATCCAGCCTTACAGGAGTTAAACCATTTTTAGGAAATCGATTTAAATCAAAAGTCATGGAGTAAAATAGACTCTCTTCTCACTACAGCTTCTGTCTAAAGAACTCCAGACTTTCTTGGTTTGAGGAATTCCTATTTGCAAGGCGATTGTAACCAGAAATGTTAGAAATATAAAAAAGGCAGAATTTTATGGAAAGTAGAGGTGTTGCAAAGTGTTCCTGAATAGGGCAGAATTCCTCCTCAAACAATGGTCTCTTCTCCACTTTCTAATTAGAGAGTTAAGTTCGATTAACAGCATTCCTGCCACCTGAGTAGCAGGGCTTGCATTTAGGAGGTATGTACAAACCCTGCAGAGTCTACCTAGCAGCAATAATGTAGGACTAGGGTAGATTTTATCCATGTGGCAGGACTAATGTGATTTTGGCTTGCTGCAGTTGTCATGAGTGTTTGAGATGTTTTATTTATATTTCCTTTTCTTTTGAATTCTTTTCTGTTGACAAAGCATAAAAAGATTTCAAAGTGTGTTTCCATTTAGTACTGAACTACTAAAAACCTTGACTTTTATGCCTCTTAGGAGAGGCTGCTCTGGTTAGCTTATTAAAACAGAAACTGCTTAATAAAGCATATACTAATGTTATTTGTTGTAATTGAGTCCTGAAATAGTATTCTAAATGATATACAAGTCTATCTATTGGGACAGTTGGGGTGGGGGTTTTTCCTTGTTTTGGAAGAACAGGTCAGTTCCTAATGCTCTTATTTATTTATTTATAGCCATCAGTGTGACTACATTCATGGAACATGCCCTACACACATTTCTGAGTATATACTGTAAGTTCAGTTTTATAGCAAGTAACCTTGTAGTTTGAGGTGTAAGGGACATGAAACCCCAAACAGAAAGCATTAAGATGAAATTTTCTTTAGAAAATGACTTTCTATGATTGAAAGTGGCATCATAACCTCCTGGGGTTTATTTTAATTTTTATCTGGAAAGCTCAGACTTTTGTCTGTTAGATAAGAGCCATTTGCTCCACTAGAATCCTGTTTTTAGATTTGAATTTTTCACAGGGAAAAGCCTCATTTGCCAAGGTGACTAGGTACATTTCTCTAATATATTTGATTTTGATTACAAATTGACACAGAAAATGCATACGCCTTTATGACTAAGTTGCAGGAGGGAGATATTTTCTTCTACTCAGATTCACTCTCAAAAGACTGGCCAGTCTGTGTAATGATGCAATCTGTGCACACAAATATAGAGGAAAAGACAGACAACTTTCCTAAGAATAGTTATTCCAAAACGATTTACTGCAAAAGCAAACTAATGGAGTTGCAATGACTATTTAGAAATGTCGTTTAGCTTAGAATCAAGCTAAGAACACGAAGGAAACACCCACACCAGGAAACTGATGCACTTAATTAAATCTTGAATTTGCTGCAGTTTAAGAGTGGATTGGGCTAGTTGTTCTCCCTTTTGTGTGCACTTTTGCAGAGGGTAATTGGCAGGGGCCAATTGAGTTATTTCATTTATCTTCTCAGAATATGAGTCTGCTGCTACAGGCTGTCAGCTACCAGCAAACAAACACTTAATTTAAAATACTGTTGAAAAGTTGGGTTCAGTCCTGTTGCATCTGGTATGCAGATGGGATGCTACTTTTTTGTTCAAATAAACAGAAGAAGCAATTAAGCCCCTTTTGGAGTAAGATATCTGAAACAATAGGAGGCACCATCAGAAACACAAGCTCAATCAGATACTGAATCATGTGGATAGCAGAGTTTTATAAAATGTTGAATGCAAGCATAGATTGGATAAGTGGGGTTTGGGGCTTTTTCTTCTTTTCCCTTATTTTTGGAGTTATCTGGGTATGAACAAAAATATGACCAGGAGAAGAGATGACAGAAAGAGAGGGCAGAGAAAAATGCCCTGAAGTTCCCAGTTTGTTATTCAGTTTCCTGTACTAATCTGAAACACTAAAGACATGAGAGAAAGCTTTGCCTTCCTCCCTGGCAGTGCTGTGGCTACCCCAAGGCCCCAGAGACTGTTAGTGCTGCAGAACAATTGCAGATGATTCCCTCTGCCTGTGAAAAAAAAAACAAACTGGCACACAAAGATTTCTGGTTTCTGTTTTCTGATTACAAGCACCCCATCGACTCAGGCACACAGAAGAATGTTTCCATCTCTAAGTGTGATTACTCTTCTTTTTACACTTACAATTAGTTTCAAGGCAAAAGTAATCTTATGCCTTTTTTTTTTATATAACTGTTACTGACTGGTTTTGGCAGTATGATTTTTTTGTCCCAGCTTATGCATAGGGATATATGTACCGCACAGAAATATATACAAAATACTCTTAGGAAAAAATAATGATTTTAAATGATACATTTGTTGTCCTCAAGAATGAAATACTGGCATGTGAAGTGGCAAACATATGTACTCACAGTTTTGGAATTTGATGTATCTTGTTTTAAAATAACATTTTGCATGTGTCCCATTAAGTTACATCTCAGTAACACAGATAATTAGTCTTCATCTTGCCTTTTCTTTTTTTTAAGAGTGTGTGCATGACACACACATGACAGCATAACTTCTCATGTTTTCCTGTGAAATGTGGAAGACTTTTCCCCAACGGCCCCATCCGTCTATCTTGGAAGAGCTGGGTATGAACAGATATGACCAGAAGGAGGGATGACAACAAGAGAGGATAGAAAAAAAGCCCTGAAGTTCCCAGTTTATTATGCAGTGTCCTGTACTGCTGCTTCATTTAATGGGAGACAAGAAGTATTCTTGTCTGAGACATTACCACTCATCCTCCAAATTCTAAGCTCATGTCAATGGCAGTGCAAATGATTGACCACTACTTTTAAGTTCATGCAGAGGCAAACAGTTGACCTTGATATAAAATTGTTTTACTATTGTTAACATTATTACTTTCTTTTTATTAAATAAAAAAAACCCGAAAAACATTCTTTCTGAAGGTGGAAATAGAACAAACCTTTATACTATTTTTTTGTAAAATGTATCAAAGTGTTTGACATCTACAACCGCTATATATAAAAACAAAGGAAGTAAATGTAGGGGGCAGAAACTATTTACCTAATTCATCTTCAGCCTGAAAATAGTGTCTATAGTCCTGCAACTGTGTAAAAGCAGAAAAATAAGAAAATATCTGAAACAAAGGGGTTTATTATGCAGTAAAATCCCTGTTACTGAATTAGATTACATACAGGGTGGGGAAAAATAGGTGACCTTTCTGATCCAGCTGCTGCCTGAAACACGGTCTGAGAAAAATCCTGGGTATATGTCAGCTTCTCCATCAGTCTAATAATAAGAGGTACTATGTCTCTTCTTATAAATTTTGTCATGTACAATATAGTACACAGTTAAAATATATAAATCAAAATCTTTACATACAAACTTGTTAAATAGTAGAGAAAAAAAATCCAAAAAATATCTGGGGTAAGGTCAGAAAAAAGCAAGGATTTTTGGAGGGTTTTGAGTAAAATTAAAAATAAAATCTTCATTAAGTAAAATTCTACCTGCATGAAAATGATTTTCTTTCAGGTTTTGGTAACCTTTTTCTTTATTGTATTTCCACAGGTCCTGTTAAAATGAATTACACTTTTAAAGTTAAAAATCAAGGCTTTTGCAAACAAGTCATATTTCTGACATGAAACATTTTGCTTAAAATGTCAAAGAGAAATGTTTCAGCTCCCTTAATGAATGTTACCATTATCGTTATTGGTATGAAATATACTCCAGACTTGGTACATTTGCAAGTAAGATTTGCTTTCTCCATCAAGACTTTGTTTAGTAAGGTTGAATATCAACTCACCTCTCTTTAAAACCAGTTCTATTATTAGAGTTCAAACTGCCTAGGACTCCAGACTGTTAAATTATGCATAAAATTCAGTGGTTCTGACATGTCTTTGGATTTCCATCTGTGCACACTCTTGTCTATATGTTGGTGCATTTACTTCTGCTTTTGTTGAGATTTTCTGACTTTTGCAAGTTCTGATGAAAATCCCTGTAGGAACAATATTTATCCTTAAAAAGGTTAATGAAGCCTGTATTTTATTCTCATCTTTAAATCTTGATAGTGCAGCGTTTGGGCTGAAGAGAGCAAAAAGACAAATGGACTCAACAGGAGCAATGTTTAAGCTAAAAACGGGTGTTATGCAATCTTGTTCAGAATCAATTCCATTGATAATTAATCTACTGCAAAAATGACGAGAGAGTTAGATAAAGGCAGAGGGACCCTTGAACTCCTTTAGTCCATCAAACTGTTGTTTACTTGATTGTTTTATTAAAACCTTCTGTGTTTTTAATGTAAATCACAGGAGGCTCCTATAGCAAGTTCTCCCAAGCTTACCTCACCTCTTGTGGTAGGTTTCCTGGGGTCAGCCAAATGTAATATGCTTCCAGATGACTGCATCCAGCAGAAAGTCTGAGGTTTTTTTTAAAATTATATTGAAACAGAGCTGAGCAAACTGAAGTATAAGAGTCAAGCGTGAACTTGATATACTGTACTTTTCATGAACCTGTACAGCAGCAACCGCTAAATTTCAAAATGAATACACATCAGCTAAGCCTAGGGCTATGAAGACTGATATCAACCCTCCACCCCGGTCCCAAGCCCTGACATGTGCTTCTTTCCAGGCTGTTTTGAGGTAAGCCATCTCCCAGGCAACTCGCTTCCACCATCTCTCCCCTGCTCTCCTCTTTTCTCTACGGATATAACATTGCAGATGAGCATTGCTGATATATTTAAGGGTGTCCAGTAGAATGCCTTTTGCAGGCAAGTGTCCAATATCATATGCCTAATTAAAAAAAAAAAAATTGAAACTGATGACTTGGTTTAGCTCTTGGCACTTACAATTACCCTTGCAAAGATCTTGATCTAGGAGAGTGAAGGAATATTAAACAAATATTTCATATGAGTATGAAGCATTCATAACAATTCTTTTTTAATTTTAACAGTCATTTCTTGTGCCAATACCAGCTCCTCTTTGACATGTTATACTCCATTGACTTACATAACAGACCACTTGTTAAGTTGCTGTTGTATAATATTTTTCTGTTGGAAAAGAATTAGCAAAAACCTGTTTGATCATAGCATGCTATAACTGCTGTAGAACAAGTTACAACAGGCTGTAAATCAGAAAAGGATGGAAATGTTGTTTGTAGGATGAAGAAGTGTATATCCCATATAGAGTTGGATTCACGTTGCAAGCTTCTGTTTAAACTATCTACAGAATGCTAAACCCCCCCGCAAAACCCTGAAAAATCAGTTTTGCAGTGCTTTGCTTTTATCGTGGTGTTTTGGTTTTTTTTTTTCCCTTTATTAAAGAAACCTGTTGTTTTTCTAGTAGGAACTTTTGACAAAACAAAAAAGCTATGACGTTAAGTTTCAGAATATTTGTAGGATGAGAGCTACATGTCAGGAACCTTTAATGATGATGGGGCATTTACACAAATGAGCTCCCTGAGCAGTTTTGATCTTAGCAGCAGTTCACAGGAAAAGTGTGCCTGAATGACTTTGCATAATGAACAAATTGTTCCCAAACAGCAAATAAATTTGTGTAGAGTTATCTATATCATGGGTGCACTGACTTTATTTTCTCCTTTATTTTGAGAGGTTGACTTTCTACCCTGTATTTTGTTTGCAGATTTGTTCTATAATTGTGACTTCTACACCTATAGACTGTCAAATAAATTGTGTCAGAGATCTTGAGCCATTTTAGTAGGAAACTTCTAAACAGAGAAGAAATGTAATAAAGGAGTGGCAAAATAACCTGATCTACTGGTAATATATGGTGAGATTTTAAAATAAAAGTATGTAGAATAAAGTAAAAGAGATGAGTAAGTTGCCTTGTGTGTTCATTGCACTTAATCCTTCTGTTGCAATTAGAAGTGAAATGCACATTACTAGAAAACCAGTTGTGTTAAGCAGGGAAACCCAGCTAGCTACAGAGAAGGAAGATTTCCCATCTCCCTGGGTATTTTGGTGTGACTAACTAGCTTGACTTCGTCAATGGACTGACTCACTAAGGAAATGTCTTTTGTGTTCCTTACATAAATACTTTCCCTCTAGTAAATCTATTTTTTCCTCTCACAGAGTACTGTGAATTGCTACCTGAAGAGAATAAATGAAAAACTCAAGCCTCAGTTATCATTGTGTATTTCTTAACTGATATCCATCTAAGATCATCATTTATTGTTGCCAGGAAGAGGCTCAGTGAGTCAATGCTTCTCTTTCAAAGCAAGATCAGCCTTGTACTCTCTGTAAATGAGGTGCATTTGCATCAAGTGGTCACACCACTATGTCGCATCAGTGCTGGTTGGATTTCTCTCTGGTTAACGAGTAGTTTGACTCATGATTCTAGATCACATGAGTTGGTTACGTTTATCAGATAAAAGAGCTATTATAAACTCCAGTGGCCACTTACATTAGCCCTCTAGGTGGTACATACAAAGGATACCTCTCAGGCTAAATAACTAAAAATGAAGAATATCTGTGAGGAAAAACAGCAACAGACTTGAATGTAATGAAATCGGAAAATTAGTTAGTTGCTATTTAAACTTTTTGTATCAGAATTCTATGCCATTTTATGTCCAAGCTTTTCTAGCCTGTTGAGATATGATACTTCATCTTAAACATCCCAATTTTAACCTCAGCACTGTTCATCTGCTCTCTACTAAACAGAGACTGATTTTTGAACTTATAT
>WEKY01052417.1:212822-243842 GCA_013390045.1 Picathartes gymnocephalus | reverse complement strand
TTAAACAAATAATGGCTTAATAAGATTTGCATTTAGCACTGAAATCAGTGAGTGGCTTTAGCTAAGAACAGCTTTTTTTAAGCTGCTGATTCTGCATTTAGCAGAAAAATCAGAGCAATCTTGCTCACAGAAGCAAAGATAGGAAATTCGTTAAGGATAAGAAAAAACCAAGGTGTTTTAGGACACTGTCCATTCCTCAGAGTGACAATATCGTGGGTCTCCAGTGCCTTGTGGTGCCCAGCAGGGGATGGATCACACTCTGAGAGCTGGAAGCAGAAGGAGGAGCAGCAAAGAGCTGCTGCTGTTTCCAGGTGGGAGTCTCCAAGATGTGCTAAGGAGGGCTCTCAGAGAAGCCCTGGATAAAACAGGAATCCCAGAGCACACCCCTCTGAGCAGAGAGACAAGCAATACCTCCAAGGAACTGCTGCCAAGGAGAGGGAGGCAGGGCTGTTTTGGGGACTGGAAGCAGTCACTGAGTTCAGGCCATGGTTATAAATATTCCAAATGGTGTTACATAATGTCATTTAGCCACAGCTATCATGGCAAAGCGTGGCTGGAAAACTGTGCATTTGAGACCAACATTGTATGATCCAGAGACAGCTGGAACAAACAGTGAATGGAGCAGATCGAGTACCTGGTCCCAGAGTGATTCCTAAAGACTCTTCAAACATATGCCTCTTACAGGTGTGCAATGCAATATGCATTTCCAATATACATTATTTAAAGCAGCCCCTTCAAATGACTCCCTTTGCTACTCTGAGGTGACAATTCTGAATTATCAGTCATTCTCCTGAGGAATGCCCAAGCCCCTTCCACCTCTGCCTTGGGTCTGAAAAAGCTACACCTCAGTGCTATCTATATTAAAATCAAGAGATTTAGCTCACAATTTGAATTATAGGAAATGCATATAAATAACTTCTGACACAGTAAGAAATAAATTAATCCAGAAACTTCACTGTGAGGACTTTCCCATATATAACAATTCTGCTTTTATTGCATTACCTAGACAAATTTCTGTGGTAAAGAATGGTTAAGAAAAAGGGCAGGTTGGCAAAACTTTTTCAAATATAAAGGAGTGTTTCTATACCTTTCTAATACAAACCCAGTAATCCCAGGAAATGCACACTGCTTGTACTGTTGCTTTTTACTTATGGACAACCCAAGAACTCATTTAAAACACCTCACAAACTGGAAAACAATGTGCCTGTTACTGAGAGGGAAATGCAGACAAAGAAACCAGATAAAAAAATCTGGTTTCATAAGTTCAGATACCACATTTCTGATCTACACATCCTGAGAATGGACACTTGCAACACTATACTCCATTTCTAAGAATACAAATGCTCTCGTGTCAGTGCAGAGAACTCTCCAGAATTAGAATGAGAGAAAATAGGTACAAGCAGAACTATTTTATTGCCATTTAGATCTTCCCACAGGTGCCCAAGTTCAAAAATTAGACCTTCAAAGCTTGTCTCTCCCCAGGCACTTTCTTGAAGTCCTTCAGCACATAAGGGTTTTTCAGTAAGCTTCCAAGGTTTACTGAGACCTCTCTGATTTCTGCAGCCATGCTCTAAATCCAGGATTATTTTGCTTTCATAGTCCCTCTCTGCCTGTCCATGGCCTCCAGATACATTGTGTTAAGCTATTATAAATCAAAAGTGAAGGAGGTTTTCTTTTTCCTCTGCCATCATCTCCCATTGCATTCCTCTCTGCACCCAGTCCAACAGCACACGGGCTAAACCATCCATCATATCAAAGTGTACATTTGTATTGCTCCTCCTGGAGGGAATTTCTGCTCCCTGCTCACTCTCTGCAGATACAGCATCAAAGGGAGGTTGGGCTTGTTTCTGCACTCGGGCTACCCTTTGAAAATGGAACCAGCTCGATATGGAGTGTCAGGTAACATAGTAAAGCACTCAAGACTGCCCAGATGAGAAGGTGTAGGCTGCTCAGAGGGAAGGAGGAAGAGACAAATTCCTGATGTACCCAAGTGAGGTGTCTAAGTGACAAATTGGGGTAAGATGAGAACCAACACCTCTATCAGAGCTTACTCCATGAATATTTCTTCATAAAGATATATTGCAGAAAGCCTGGCAAATGCATCCTTTGCCTGCTTTGAACTTAGCATTCTCAAGACACCAGCTACATATCATCTGTGAAGCATCTTGTAATTCTAAAATTTAATTTGATAATCATTTCTGTCTCCTCTATTAACTCTAATGAAGCAGGCTCATTAATTTTCCAGCAGGTACTGCTTATTTCATCAAGCTGATATGTCAAAGCACAGCAATGTGAGGAGGGTATTCCCTCCTTCTCCAGGTCCTAAGAAATTCACTCTGAAAGACAAATCCACATGCTGGACTGAGTCCAGGGCCCGAGAACACTGTCAGACTCTGGAAAGTCTTGCAGAGATGTTATTGCAGGAACTGGAGACAACAGCACTTCCTCTGACACACGCAAGGACAGGCAGGCAGTGTTGTTATTCCTCTTACCCCTGACAGATGCATGAGTACTCAACAGCAAAAATTAAGTCACTTCTGATGTCTTAGCACAAGACATTTAAATGCTTAGGAGAAGACATCATCTAGCTCTTTATCTCTTGCATGTCAGAACTGTCTCCTGGTAGTTAAAAACACATACATAAATTCTGTCATTTCATCTCAGGTAATAAAACTGCCATCAACTAATCACCCAAATCACAGGAATGGGGAACAGTGGCAAAAAGCTGAAGTGCACCAAAATCTCAACTACCAGCAACACCACTGACAGGAGAGACTGAGTTTCCAGGAAAGAGCGAACAGTGGACTGTGACTGCACGCTGAAACAATAGAAATCTGTAAACCCCTGTAAATCAGAAGCTGCCAACAGCTTCAGAGGTTTTTATAGCAAAAAAACCCATGCTAACTGGAGTTTTAGGCATATAAAACAGAGACAGAGAGAGCAGCATTCTCGAATTGGAAAGGCAAAAAAATCATCATGCTTCCTATAACTAGTTATGATTTCTCATTATACAAATGTGCCTTGAAGAGTCACATTACCGCAGGGTTATTACACCCAGTAACTGCTGACCCCTAGGTCACAAATTAAAATCAACCAGATCTACAACTCTATTTAAATTATAATACACCTCTCATTTCATGGAGGAATCTCATCATGAAGATCATAATTGCAAATTGCCCACCACACACATTAGGCAGAAGTTGGATTTACTTTAAATTAAAAAGTAGCATTTCTTATACCCCACCAGCATACTATAAGGGTCATTAAAGCATTTTGGAAAGCTCTAGTTTAGTTTGCCTTCAACTTTTCTGTGGTAGAAAAGTTACTTACTTGAATTAACATTCTTGATGCATTGTGTTAACTCTTTTCTAGCTTGTCTTTTCTCAGGTTATCAGAAACAGTTAAATATATCCTTCTACCATAGAATATCAGAAGAAATTTAAGAGCCTACTGTTAAACACAGACTTGAAAAAAAAATATTTTGATCAAGTTAGGGTTTGTTAAAATTTATGCTGCAAGGAAAGGAACATATGCATCCAAACAAGTCATATTAATGGCACTGACCAAATGCAAACTGTTTGATAATCTGAAGTATGTCAAGACAGGTAGAACTTTTCCACAAGACCTGAAAATAAAACAGAATATTTCAGAGAAGAAAATATTTCAGTTGGAAGGGAACCACAACAATCATCTAGTCCAACTGCAATATTTATCACCTGTAATATTTATCCTAAAAGAGCTTAAAACGTTTGTCTGACTTCATGCATAAGAATCACTTAATCCACTGAAATACAGCAGCTAAATTAATTAGGGCTAGAATTGAAGAATGGGGATAAAAATTTGAGAGAACGTTGTCATTATTTAGAGTCTATAACATTTGTTAAAGGACACAAAAACTAACTATGGAAGAGCACTTAAAAAAAGAAAACAAACAGGAAAATAAGCACCAAAAATTAGATATGAAACTGAAGCAATATACTCAGTCTCAAAGCATTGGAATTGAATCAGTGCCCAACAGCTTCTGTGGATTATGTGTTTAATTTTTAGCAATCAAGTGAGACATTTCTCTAACAATGCACATAAAAAGAGCAGAGCAAAAACTTATTTTTTTACATTTAAATTTCCAGGATTTTTTTCCATTTTTGTTTGGCCAAAACTGAAAAACATCTATTTCACACAGTAGTTTGACCCCTCAGAGTGTGCAGGGTGTGATCAATTTGTCTAATGCCATGTTAACAATTTTATTTTTTTTTTTTACATCAGTGCTAGAAGTGTCAAGGAAATATCCTATCCTTGTCTAAGTTCTCATGGTGTAAAATGAGGGTGAGGTACAAAAAAATTCAACATAAATCATAAATATTGAAACATCAGCCAAGTTCAACTACACAGGTGAAATTCTGTTCTCAAAGTACCAAATAATTCTGAACAAATGCTAATGGAAAACGAACCAGCACGAACTGTTAGCTCAATCCCTTTCTGGACAGGGAATTTTTTGTAAATTGCCCCTGTGTTGTCTGGACAAAGGTAGAGAATAGATTTCCCACTTTGAGCATTCAGCCTTTATAGTGAAGGGCTACCAAGAGGAACAGAAACCCCCTTCCCACACAGTAAACAGCATTGTCCAGAATTTCCCTGCAGCAGCCCTTTGCCAGCAAAGCACAGGTTACAGAACAGCCATTCACTGCAGAACAGCCACTGGGAAAAGCAGAACCAGACAGAGCTGATTAACAGGGACAAACTGAAAAATAAAGAGGGACACAGACTATCATGATGGACAGCTGACATGTACACAGGAGAGTCACTGTCAGGATTAGTACAGCTTAAAAAAGGTGTCTGGAAGGATGAAGTACACAGGTTTCCAGAAACTTTTTCATATATAATGTGGGGTCAAGATGGTGAAAAAGTACACAGAAGTGCATTTGAGGAAAAAGGACCTAGGCAGAATCCAACCTATGGGTAAATGACAGTGCAAAAAGTGGAAAGGGAAGCAAGGTTCTCTGAAGGTCGACTGGAAATGTTTAATGAGAAAGAAAATTGGAAGCCTGCAGAGGACTAAAAAGCGAAGTTAAAAATGATCAGAACCACCAGCAGTACACAATCTTTTGGCAGTATTCTCAAATCATACACAAATTTGTTACAAAAATTGGGACATTAAGCTTTGAGAGTCTGCTCAGGGAGCAATAGAGCAGAGCAGTATCTTAAAGATGCTTTGGAGAAAGAATCTGTAATGGTTAGAGGCACCTGAAAAGACTAACTTAAAGCAACTCAAGAAAACCTGATAATGGAATCACAGACAGGGCATGAGAATAGGAAGCCAGTGCCAGTGTCCCTCAGAGAAAAGGGCAGAGACACAGTAACCTGTCCTACTCTTTCTGAGTTGCATCTAAGGCAAAGGGAGGGGCACTGGGGTACACAGACTGAGGTGTTACATCAGAGAGAAAACAATTCTCAAAGACAGCCGTATCTAAGGGGTGTTCACATGAAGGAAATTACGTGCACATGTTCACAGCAATTCTTAAGGGTTTTCCCAAGAGCTATGACTCCAACTCCATTAATAGGTGGTAACACCTACCTACAAAAGATCATATTTTGAGAGACTGAAATGATCTGAGTTCTGCATTTCCTTTTCAGATGGTTCATCCTCATCTACCTCTCTGCCTATGACAGCACCAAGGAAAGAAGGTCATGGGCTTCTAATTCCTAGGCCCTCTGCATAAAATACTCCCCAGAGTTACAGCCCAAAATGGCACCAGGTCTTTTTTCTTGTTCAAACTTGGTAAATACCAAGCACTCTGCAGACTGCAGTCTGAAAGATGCAATTTTGCACAAGTTTTGAAAGCTTTCTTTTGACCTCAGAAGCTGCGTTTTTTCACAGGGATGTCAAAACCAGCACAAACAAGCTTCACTCAGCAAGTTCGAGATTCTCAAGGATGTGTTCTCAAGAGCTCAAAACCATCCTGATAACCACAGTGGTGATTATGGTGATCTGTTTTCTTGTTCAATTTCCTGTACTCTGAAACCACTGCACAAACCTTGCCTGTAAATCTGAACTTGTTTGGCTTTTAACCTTGAAGATCTGTGATGATTTTAGGCAAAGCTTCAGCCAACAGAATGCTCTGCTCAAGCCTATTTCCAAATACATAAAAGACATTTATATCCCTGCTCTACAGAAGCACCAGAAAACCACACTCTCCTTCTACCAAGGCACGACACCACACATGAAGAAACTACCACAAGTCACAGGAATAATATTCCCTTTGAGTATTTCCCAGTGTCAAAGCTTAAAAAAACACAAAGCAAATCACAATACATAGCCTGTTTGTCCCTAACAACACCCATAAACTCACTCTCACCAGATTTTGTTCCCATCTCAGCTGGAAGCATTCTTTTCCCTTTTTATTTTTCTCCAGTTTTATCACTGGATAACAACAGGACTACAGAAGGCTCTGATCTCTGCTGAAGTATCAGGCAGACAAGTACTCAAAGTCTGCAGGTGAAACATAATTCTTACAGTGCTTGGGGTAGGGTTGACAGTTGTTTTTTTCCCTTTGGGGGTTGCTGGGTTTTGGTGGGGGGTCTTTTTGGTTTGGTTTTTTTTTTAAATTGTTTCATTTCTTCTTTTCTTTTAAAACCAGTTCTTCACACTCACATATTTAAGGTAGTGATTTTTCAGGAAATTTCAGCCTCAATTTTTCCAAAGTTATTTAGTTAAGTAAGTAAGCACTCGAATTCAGGTTTCAGCAAGGTAAATGCTTAGAGCTGAACACAGAGACAAGATTTCCTAAGTGTGTTTCCTGTGCAAATACTCAACATAAGGAAGCCCACACAAACCAAGCTGGTTTCTCTGCCAGGCTTTATCCACACTGAATGATTGAAAGTGGACTTTCAAGAATACAAGATAACACCCAGAATTATTCTATTTCGCTGCATATTTTTCATAATTTCCATTGTTGAACCAGCTAGACTGCTAACCTAGAGACATAGCTTGTTTGGCTGAATATACCCAAATGTTTGGGTTTCTGGTTGTATGCAGCAATGTTTTACAGTTTACAGCCAACATGGCAGGCAGCTGATTAGAAAGGCTCAATTAGTACAAATGTTATGGTCAAAGATTATCAATAAAGCCAATGCTTCAGCATTCTGCAGATTTCTGTTGTTCGTATCAATACTCATGGTGCAACACAAAGTTGACACTAAGAACAACTAAGAAAACTCAGATATTAGATATTTTGCTGTTTATAACCTAGTCTAATGATTTAACTGTATTCATGATGAAATGTCTTGTCAGTAACAACCAGGGCATCAAATTCAGTTTTATTTTCTCTAGAGGAGTGGCAGTGAACTGTTTCAATTACAGTGAAATTGTTTTGTCAGCACACTGTTTAAAAGAGCAATAGGGCTGTGCTGTACAAAAATACAGGTGCTGCTTACTGTGACTTACTAAAAAAGAGAAATTGCGTAACCTACTAAGCTCTTGAGAGTGTTCAGTACTATAAATATGTCAAAACTCCTGAAATCTCCGTATTAAAGTATTTCAGAACGTAGAATGCGAGTAGAAGACATTCACTCGGATCAAATTACCATGAAGAGCCTTTGGAGCTACTTTTTACAATGTCATTCAATGAAAAGCTAATAGAGGTTTTTATCTTTCCATGATTACTAGATCATTACATTTAATAAATGTAATGGTGTTTAACCCTATTGTAAATGAAATGCACTTTTCCAATGGCCTGAGTCATCTTTTGCCTTCAAGCTCCTCCTCAAAATACCACTTGCTTTGGACTGACCATTAGGTTGTGATTTCATTTATAAATAATTGAGAGGAAAAAAGCTCTGTTCCCAGTCAAAAAAATAAGCAAGTTTTTACAGTGAAAAAACCACAACCTATTCTGTAATGCTCCCTAATCTATAAATAATTAGATCTCAAGTGCTTTCTAAAGGTCAGTGATATTACCTTTTCCCTTCTGAGAGACAAACCAAGGATGTACCAGAGCAATGTGGCCTCTCCAGATCCACCCAGTCAGTGGCAAACAAAAACACAATCAGGTCTCCAGAGCTCCGATGGACTGCTCCACTTGCAACCTTTTTCATACACCAGATGTACCTCAGGTATGTCTGTGGCTTTAGAGATTAAAGGAGTCGGCTTTGACTCATGCAACTTTCAGATTAAATGGAGCATGTGAATTAAATGGAACACCTAAAACATTTTGAACACGTAATATGAAGCAGTGATTTGAAACTCTTAGAGATGGAAAAAAGGGCAGGTGAATTTTTGTGCTCACAGTTAGGCACAGACATAGTTGAAGAAATTAAGTTTGTAATTGAACAAGGCACAATGATGCACACTCTTAAACATCTCTTGAAAACATCTGATTTCATTTAAATCAACACTCTCTATTCCTCCTGTTTTTTGCTTGTTTTGAATATTCAGAAGCACATCACCTTTCCAGTTCCCTGCGCTTACCTTGACCCTCTCAAATCTGACTGGAAATGTCACTTAGAGCAGAAGCAGGCCAGGTCCTCAGAGCATACAGTTTTCACTCACTGCTTGAATTTAAAACCACTCTGCTCATTTGCAAGTTTTTAATTAGATTAGCACTTTTTTTTCTCCTTTGGACACAGAGCTCTTAATGAATCAGCTTGGTTACAGCCTCCTCTATAAAGGTAACAGTTACATCAGGGTGGCTGGAACTGGATGATCTTTAAGGCTCCAATACTCATCAAGTCCATTTCCATCATGACTATCATGTTGTACTTTCTCTCCCCAAATTGCCACCTGAAGTGACACGAGGAGGTCTAAAACACATTTACCTATGGCTTGGAGATCTTTGAACTCCTGAGACAGTTTAAAAGGAGCAAGGGTCAGAGCAAACATAGATCATCTAAGGAAAATAAGGTCTGAAACCAGCTGTCAAAAAATATGACAATTCCAGCAGAAATTTGTCTATTTCAAGTATTTCATAAAGTTGCAAAAAAAAAAAAAAAAACACCAAAAAACACCACAAAAAAAAAAACCTTCCAGCAAATCATCTGCAGAAAAGCAGAAAATGTTGTTATATTAGTACCAGAATGTGCTGATTGAAACTAATTCCTTTTTTTAAAAACAGGAAAATTCTAAATGCAGAACTTGGACTGTTTTTACTATCCTATCTTAAGCTTTCCTTTTTCTCATTTTAAATTCCCTTGTTCCATTTGTCTTTAATCCTCTTGTATGCATTCATATGAATTATTCAATTGCAGTAAAAAATTATGTTTTCCAAAGTTCATTTGATTACTCCAGCCTTTCCTTGAAATATTTTGAGACTTTGATTTTTCACTATACTTCAGAGTGAAACCACTAAATTGCTTGAAAATTTCCCTGTTATTTTTCCAGCTCACGAAATAAGAAAATTATCACTGGGGAAAAAGCAAGAATATTCCCTCAACCTGCAAAAAATCAAAGAAACAGTGTAGAAACAAACAACTTCAAAATAAAACCTTCATGTTTTTCTAGCACGATGAAAACACCAGACTAGGAAGGTATGGCCCTCCCATGAGGTCATGTTACCTGAAGTTAAAATAAAAGCCAATAACATTCTGTGTTGATGTGTGATCTTCAATGCTTAATGGCCCCTCATGTTGTGTCAGGTTAGGAGGTTCACCCAAAAAGCAGTGCTTGATAAAACACAGTGAGGAGCTCTACTATAGGGTTTGACCTCACATAGCTTAAGGGCAGATGCCAGTGAAGCACTGCCACCACCTGAGGTGAAAATTCACTTCATTTCCTTAACAAACCAACTTGATTTACACCCTTTTTTTTTTCCTGGAGCTGTGTAAGAACATCAGGACCTGACCTACTCTGAACCTGCTCGATGAGGGACAGAGTGCCATTTTTTCTTACTGCAACTTTCATCTCTGAGATGAGGAAACAACCACGAGGGATGTCAGTTTTATGGCATGTCCTGGAATGATTTGAGACAGGAAGTTCCTTTTCTGAGATGAAAAGGCAGTTTTCTACTGAGTGTCCGAGGCCAGATACAGGAAAAGGGTTATTAGCACAATAAAAATCATGAATGGCTCACAACCATATTCCAAAGTCAGAAACAGCATCCAGATTTATGAGCTATAAAGGAAACCCAGCATCCTTTGATTCTGTCCCTATCACTCTACCTTTTCTCCTGGGGAAATATGTAATAGAAATAAAATGCATAAATGTGTATGGAAAGGCTGGAGTTGCCCTTTCTTTTCATGTAGGGTTTTCAGATGGCTATCTATATCATAGACAGGTGTCATCTCGAATTATTATTATCAGCCAGTACAACTGCCACCATATTCTGGCAATTTCTCTCAGCCCAAAGTCCACCCATTCTCCTGAAGAGTTCTTGATGGAAACACCCAGCTTATGCTATGGAAACTGGCATGTGCAGGCTCACTTCTCCGGAAGTTTAGCTCAAGCTGATTTAGGGCCACCTGGATATCCTGTCAGATCCCTCTCTAATGAGAATTGCCAAATTAAGCTCTTCCCTTCAATTGTCACGAGTGCCTTTTTTCATCTGCAGCCTTGATTACCCCCTTAAAGTACACGAGGGAAGTACTTGCTACGCACATCAAGCAGGAAGATGGAAGAGTGCAAAACACAGATCTAGGGTGATTATCCAAAAATCAGACTGCTGAGAAATGAAGCATAATATCAGTTAAAGTGTCACTAAAACAGAGTTATGAGTATAGTCAGGTAAAATATTTGATAATTGCTTATAATTTTCAGTGTTTGGAAAACAATTTCCTGGCCAGATGTTTTCACGTTGTATTAGATGTTTCTCTCCCTGTCAAGTGTTGTACATTTTCCCTAGTTTATGATTCAAGGTGTTAATCATATTCAGTCTTTCAAGATGATTACCTGGTAGCATTAACATACAAATGTACAGTGATTATCTCTGCTTTTCAGGATTCTTTGCATTTTGCACAAGGAAAACAAATAATAAAAGAAATAAATCAGTCTCCTTCAACTTGCATGAGGCCTATTACAGAATGAAATTACTATGAATTCAGAGTCTATGAAAATTAGGTATTAATCAACTTCAAAGTACAGAAAACTTTCACCAAAGCTTGAAAGTAGCAACACAGAGTTAGAATCTTTCAATAGGCTGGAGCTGACAGGCATTACAGTCTCATAAAACAAACACATTCCTTACCTCCAGGAATCATACAGTGCTTTCGTATCCTATTGATAAGACTCACTAAGTGCTGACTATCTGCAGCCATTTCTGAGTAATATACACCAATTTACACTATAAAAATCATACAAAATTAGGACGCTATTTCAGAGTGTAGAGGAAAATGCTATTGAATCTCCAGGCTTCTATCATGAAAGAGTAATAATTATGTAGTAAAATTGGGTCATGTTCAATACCACCTGAATCTAAAAAAAATAGAGGTTATTTACACAGGCATTTGATAAAGGCAGTATGATGGGAATACATCTCCAGTTTCCACTGATTTCACATGAAGTATCTAAATTTGCTCCTAGTGGATTATTTTTCCATGTCTGAATTCATTATGTCCTGCTGCTTAAAGGAAACAGGGACCATCACAGCAACAGTTCTGTGTGGAGTCATTGCTAGACATGTTTATGCCAGATTTGCATTTTGAACCCTTGTCTTGTTAGATTTCTTAAAGAGTTCATAAAATAAACTTTAGTGTCCATAGCACATTGTCTTGTAACCGTGAGATATCCAAATGGCTCATGACAGGTATTCACAGGGATAGAGAACAGGTCCCCTTCACTCCCAGCAGGATTCAGTGGTGAATCCAAGGGACCACAGCCTAGGCAGGAACACCAGATCCAGATTTACACGGCCCTCCCACTAACGTGGCCTAATGCCTTGGCTAATTCCTGGTGCTGTGCTCTGCCCATTGCTCCTGCTTCTGTTTTTCTGTTGGGCCTTTTATGTTACAGCATCAGGGCTGAGTGATTTAAAATAAAATAAATCTGATTAATCTTTCAATCACTTCAGTTCATTTTTATTTCTTTATCCTTTGCTCTCATAGTTGATATTCCCCCAGTCCTTTTGACCCCTCCACAGTTCTGGCACTGAAAGATATTATTTTCAAAGAATATGGGAGAAAAAGCCAGAGGGAAACATCAATGCATCCACATTTCCCTTTGTTTTTCTTCACTAAACTCATACATATTTGTACTGCAGACCAACAAACAGCTTCTCTTATCAGGCAGGAGCCAGGATCACCTATTTCAGAGTTTTTCACTATTATCAAAATACCTGGATTCAAAAAGAGAATTGATAAATCATCAAAAGCAGCAAATGAAGGGAAATGTTTCCCTAGGTTCAGAAGAAAAAAAACATTAATGGAAAAGTTTGTATCAAATCCATTATAAATGAGTTGCAGCATTTTGCCAATAATTTGTTAGTCCTGATTTCACTATGATGACAGTGCATCTGCTCCTGCTCATTTCTAGTGCTATTAGACAGTTTGCTTCTTCACACTGAATGACATCTTTCTTTGCAAGCAATGCCAACTTGACTGCCAAGCCAGACTTCAAGCTCCAATAGCACTGATGCCTCCAGCATTTTCAGGGTGAGGTACCCAAAGTGCCATCTACAAGTTCCAGAAAACCAAACCTGTGCCTAAATTACTCTCCTATTCTCGGATTCCAGGCTGTTTCTCAGAAGTTAGGGTAAATTCCTGGTACTCTTGGCCATTTGCTAGTAATCTGCATGAAAACAGGACGTCACTTTAAATTTTGCACCTCAGAGCCTCATTAAACATAGAATATGCTACTGAAAGAAATGCCATAAAGACAGTAAGACCAAAAGAATGAATCCTGCATTTTATTCAAGCCACAGGCAAAAGGATTACAAACTTCATGATGTGAAATGATGTCTGCACAGAGTAGGAATGACAATTAAGAGCTGGGCAAGGGATTTATATCCAACAGGCACAGTGATGACTATCTAATGTCTTCAAGCCTACATTCTTAATACATTTCTGCATTTAATATTAATTTTACTTTATCTATCAATGGCATAATTTATCTATATACATTTGATTTTATTTTTCTTCAATTTTTTAAAGTCTAGCTGAAAAATAAAACCTATGCAGGAATTGCACCAAGCTTTGCCCCTGGTGACTCACCAAAATCCCTCAACCGTTTAAGAAAACCTGCTCAGAAGCTTATCAGTCCACAGCATGTTCTTTTCTTGATATATGGGCTTTTAAACTTTCTCTGGTGCACACCAGTGGGGTCTACTGAGTTATTACCTTACAGGCTGCATTTTCAACGATGAAGACTAATTTTTGCTTGGCTATAAGGCTTGTAGGTTGAAAACACCCACACAGTGCTTCAAGGGCACAAGACCCCATCACTACCTTTCCTAAACCTTGTTTACTCTTCCTGTGTGAGTTCCTAGAGGTAAATTAGCATCCAAGGAAAAGATTGAAAGAGTTTTCTATGAAGGTAGCTCAAAAGAAGAACCACTGGCCCAGCACATATTCTTCATTCTCCACCTCATATTCTGAATTATGTCTCTTTTATTCCATATGACTTCTCTTTAGTTCTAAGAGTGGTATCATGTAATAAAATTGGAGGCAAAGAACATTTACCTAGATTCTTTTTAAAGGAATAATTATTTCAGCACAGAATTTGACTTAGAATTTCAAGCACAGTAATCTATATTTACACACATTGTTATTCAAGATCTTTTTTTGTTAAAACTTTACTGGTTATTTAGGAACAATGAAGCAAAGTGAGTGTTATTTCTGGAAAATTAGCCATCTTTCAACACTAGCTAAGAGAAAGTCCCAACAAGTGTAACTGTTTGAGGAGTAATTAATGCACTTGATGTCTATTTTTATTGCAGGACTACATGATTAATGAGCTGTCATATTCTTAAGGCATTCCCTGGCATGTTTCTGTAAGCTTGTTCAGATAATAAGCCTTAAGAGATGAATGAAGCATGTCCTGCCAGATCTGCTGGGATGATTTCCTTGTATGATAACCAGGGGACATGGAACATCTCAGCTATTCCTAAAAACAAATCTGTCTGCTCATTAATCAAATCCTGTCTCACACTGTGAGTGCCATGATGAAGAGAAGCACATGACAACAATGCACACATAGGATCAAACAACCTGGACTCTTCATTTGTGTGGGCTTCCCCCGGTGTAGGAAAGATGAACACAAGATGCTGTCAGCCCTGAGAGAACTAGTCCACAGAGCACAGTGTGCAGTGACCATCCCACCACACAAATTCAGAAAAAGCAAACAAAACCTACCTTAATCTGACCAACCATTTTCCAGGATCTTTGGGAGCAGGACTTCTGTCAGGACACAGCACAGCCCTTCAATCATTGTCCTTTCCTGTGGGCTTACCTCAGAGAGAGTAGGTGCAGACAGGACCTTGTGGCATCACTGCTCAAAGACTTCCTGACGAGTAAGTTTTGCTCTGTAAAGCAGGATCAGGGTAGTCAGCTGGGTACTCTTGGCGGGTTTTTCTGTAGAGACAAAGTCAAGAGGTCATCAGAAAGTATTTTTTAAAGAGAGATATTCTACAGGAACACTGTCACAGTATGCCCTGCCCTGGCCAGGCAGAGCTGCCTGTCACAGACCTCCACCAATAAACCCACCCCACATCACTGATGTTGGCATTGCCCAGATTTGGCCCTAAGCCAATGAGATGGTAGCCCAGGAATCCTTAGAAATCTAAGGCATAAAAGGGCAGACCACCAGAAATAAAGGCTCTGTTTGCTGTTCACCCCACCACGAGGTCAGCTGCCTTTTCTTTGTCTCATCCCGTGAACCCTGGACCCCTCACGTTACAGAACACAGCGTATTTTTAACGCCTCTTTGCCTCATTTGTGGGTGCTGGTGTAGTGCTTTGGCTGGTTTTTCTTGTTTGTCTTTCCTCAAAAAAAAATCTGAACTATGACTTCCCTGACTCTGAGATACTGCATCTAAAGCCACAGGGACAGAAGGCACTGCCCACTAGTCTTTGCTATCTTAGGTTATTTGGCAAATTCCTGAAATGCACTTGCTGATATTAGGAAATTATTTAGATGGTTTAAAACAAGTATGGAGCTAACACACAAAGAGCTAAAACTTGTACCCTGATGGTCCCTCTGTATCTACTGACTGAAGCAGAAACAGTGCAGCAGAGAAGCCATCCCAGCATCTACAATAACAGCTCTGGGTTATTCATCACTAACACCAGCAACAAATGCAAAATTACCAATTAGAAGTGAAGCCCTATCACCTCCTGGGTTTCTTTTCCCTGCTGTCACGAGCAGAGCTTTAGACTGTCTGAACAAAAAGGATAGCTTGCAATACAAGCTGTAAAATTTCACATCACTGTCACATCGAATGAATTTAGAGAGAAGCATCTCTGGACTGCAGTGTACTGCGAGAAAGTTGCCAGGAAACAAAGTATTCCTCCTTTTTTCACTTATGTTTCTCTAACCTGGTTTTCCTTTCCCTGTTCCTATTCATCAGATGCAATGGCTTGTCCATCTTATTTTCTACTACAGTATTTTGACAGAATACAGGTTTTTGATAGTCAGATGGTAAATAGGTTTACTAGTTTGCAATTGCAAAAAAAAAAAAAATCCTAGAATACCCAGCATTTCTTATAACTTGTCTCTTTTTGTTCTATTTCTTTTATTTGCCAAGCATAAAGCAAAGACCAAGACTAGATTAAGGTAATTTTCACAGTTTGTTGCAGCAGAGCAACAGCAAGTCATGATGCTTCCTCTGAGTTCCTAAATACCTAGAAGACAAGATTTGGTTTTTATGCTTTCTTGTTGTTGTTTAGGGTTTTTTTAAAACCAGAATTAAAATCTGAAGGATTCGTTTGAACAAAGAGGTTTTCAAAACAGAAACAGTTACTGTAAGGTTAGCTGCAGAGAACCCTGATTAAGATCAGGAAAACTGGATGCAATGATTACAGCTCATCTCTTTACTGAAATCTAGGCCAGAAAGAGAAAAATTGAATCTTCTAATTAGACTTCTATTTTTGCAACAAAATCATTCAACATTGGTGCTTATTAAACAGCAAAGTCTGTCCCCACCAACTGAAAGAAATAAATGTCTAATACCTGAAGAAATAAATAGAGGACAGGGGAAATCTCTTCCTATCCATTTACCAGCTAATTGGTGGGGATAAGCTTTACTAGAAACATTTTTGCAGTAACAGGTATGGCTTAGTACATGATTTATTATGATGCAAAGGAATGCACATCCAAGTTTACAACAAGAATTAAGTCCAATATTATTGGATAATTAATGTGACATTGACAAAGCAGCTTGCTGTATGCATGCATGCATACATTACTTAGCAAGCCTGAAATATAGTTGTCCTTTCCCAATAACCAGCTGGGCAATAAATCACAGAAGCATTTTTGTATAATTCTGCAAACTACAACTTAAGGACTGATGGCATTAGTTCAGGTACGTTCTAGCTCCCAGGACCCATGCAATTTTTTTTCTGAACTGGGCATGGCCCTCACTGGAATTTAACCATGGTAGGCACCTAGGCCTAAACACAGCAAAATATGGCACCATGCAGGTTATGACAAAGAAAATTGCCTCTATCCAGCTCAAAGAACCCCACACACACAATGGCAACACCTCAACACCTATCAAACAAGGTGGCTTCAGTTCTGAAACCTGAATAGCAAAGACTTCCCAGAACAAGAAAGACAGGCTCAAGAAAATCAACCTCTCCTTTACTGAAAAGACAGACTTTGGAGGATTTTTTTTTTTGTGTGTGTGTGTGTGTGTGAGAATAATGCTCTGTAGTCTGAAAAAGAAAACATTAATACAAATACATGAAAACATTGCTTTCTTTTTGGAATTTACAGATGACTTTTCAGTAGGTTGCCTTTCAGAATCAAATTCATCAGACTGAAAAAGTAGTGAGGTGGAGTCTTAGAAAGATTTTTAAAAAATAAAAATCAACAAAATAAACCAAAACATGATAGAAAATAAAACAAGCTGCATCAGTTCAAAAGGGTAAAATAAGACAAATCTGCCTGGCGTGGAAACTATGAGAACACTGTTTCTGTCACTCCTTAGAGCAGGGTTGATCAGGACTTGTCACCAGAATCACTTCTCAATCAGGACTAATGTGCTACAGGCAACACAGACCGTTATGAAGAGAAAGAACAAATTCTGGAGAATATCAGAGAGCTCCTGTGTCAAGCTGCCTGGAAGGCTCATGTCTTGTTTTACTTTGAGCAAGATCATATAAAGTCTGCTCCTAGTAACGCAGAAGTTGGAGTGCACTTGTGGTTACTGTGCTCTGCTCGGGTTTGGCTCTGCCTTACACAACCACACGCTATGCAGCAGGTAAAAACGAGTTTATCACACGTTGTACCTCCTTGAAGTACCCCAGAAGAACCACTGCCACCACAGGTTTTGTGTCTGGTGCCATGTGCCCGAGCACAGGAAGCCCAGGGCTGGGGGAAGGCAGGAAGCGGTGCCTCGCAGCGCGCTCTGCTCGGAGCCCCGCGGAGCCCCCGCGCCGCGGGCAATTAAGGAGCTGGCAGTAATTGAAAGCAGCCCCGCTTCTCCCACGGTAAGTACCCTGCATTCCTGCCTGATCTATTGGAGCTACTGACAGGTGACAGAATAATTTGTCTTTTATTCAACTCCTGTGCTGAATTATTGGAAGTTGGAGTTGTCTGTGGCCTAGAGGGAGACATTGTGCCGGAGTTTCATTTGCTGTTATGGAAGGCAAGAGGTTTATAAAAGTTAATGAAATACAGCCAGCAAAGAGACTGCAGAGGGTCTCAATCTCAGCAGCAGCAGCAGCACACAGATGCCTCTTGCCATTACACAGGGCAGCAAAAAGGCACCAGTCTTTCCAAGCTGTGATGCCATAGAAAATATTTAACATTTTCACTGGAACTGCTATTTTTCTATTATTTGACTAAATAATAGAAAAATATTTTTGACTATTATTTACTAGAGCTGTTAATTTTCCTGTCATTTCTTTAATATTTTAAGTCGTGCACAGCAATTTTACAGAACAGATACTGAAATGAAGACAACAGTCTAATGCTATTAAATATTTTTATGCTTTAAGAAACTGCCTCAACTAGTCCACCACTACAATTAGCACACTTCAAAATCTGCAATTAAAGATGTGTCCTGCACCAGCCAGTTGTTGGGGAGATGGTCTTTACCTAATGAACAAGTTGCATATGGACTCTGACTACAACAAGTGCAAATTATTTCCAAAAAACTTTCTGACAGTTAAAAATTTAATCCTATATGAGGTACAGAAAGTTATATAATCCTAGTGTAAGATGAAAAGCACTTTGACAGAAAAAAAAATTAACATTACTTTAGAGCCATCACTGAAGGGCTTAACACCTGTTTACATGGCTTGGTTGTGTGGGTTTAAAATAAATCTCACTAATACTTTGGGAAAAATCATGATGCTATTTGCTTTCTGGGATATAAAAAGAGATTAAAATGTCAGGAAAAGCATCAAGTTTTCTAAGAAGCACTATTTACTGATAATGGCTAAATAACTTTCTCTCGTTACAAAGGAAAATTATTCTGTAGCAAAATATCCATGGATATCCAGTCTGATGAACTCTATCTTTAAAGCAGCAATGCTTTTCCACTAGAATAACTTGAGGACAAGAATTGCTTGCACTTTTCTCTTTTAAATGAAACAAAGGCAAAAGAGATTGACCTTGAGTGTCACTTGTATTACAGCAGCTCCTTCAGCTTTGTCATAAAGCTCCAAGGTTAGCAGTGCTCTGGAACCCAGTTATACTGTACATCACCACCCGTGCTATTCTGGCTGCTGAACCATTTCCTGACCTGGGCAAGGAAACGTCAGGCAGGCTCTAAAAGAGCTTCTCAGTGCCTTGCCTATAAAAAATCAAAGCCTGTCTCTAAAATATCAAAGCTGCTGCCTGCACAAGTGAGCAGTGACTTAGGAAGATCCTCCCCTAAATTGCACTACACTGAACTACTTTTTTCTTCACCTGAACTCTCTCTCCATAAATCTTCACGCTCTGCCCTTTCTACAAGTACCACAGCAGAGCTCCTGCTGGAACACCACCTAACCCCCTTTCCATTCCCTGCGAGCTGATTTTCTAGGGAAGTACAATATTGCAGTAATTCTTGTTCTGCTTTTGATCATGCCAGTGAGAGAGGCGAATGAATAAACAGAAAAAAAATAGTGAAAATACAGGGACAGGTGTATAGGAGGCCAAAGGGGAGAACAGAAGAATAACTGCTTGAAAGAACTAAGAGAGGTGAGAGGAAGGGAGAGCGAGAGTGTCAGGGGGAGGGGAAGGAAGTGGCTGTGCAGCGCCTCAGGTAAAGCTTTCCTGTTGCTTCTGATTTCTGCTATAAGCAAAGCTTCTCTCCAGTTAAAAAATGCTCTCTCTCAAACTACTACAGAATAAAACCCTACCTACATAACCCCCTGAACTTCTCATTCATCCCTGGGTAAGCTCTTAATTCTACTGCAGCCAAATGCTGCTGTAAGCACCCTCCAGTCAAAACCCCTTATTCATACACATATATAAAAACATAAAAACAGTCCCATACTTCCAAATATATTTACAGGTCACTTCAGTTTTTCTTCAGCATTAATAGCAGTGAGATATCAAGCATTATGAGTTTTAACTTGACGGCTTCTGTATGTCTAAGTAGGCACAATCTTACCTTTAAAAAATTGGAGGCTGCTCCTCACCTGATAACATTAGGCCTTAAGCCAGGATGAAAATTTTCTTTGCAAAGAAGTTCGAGGCAAACAAGCTTTACATAACTTACAAGACTTGCAGGAAATTAACAGCATATTCAATGCAGAGAAGTGAAAATTTTTCTACTGAAAACCGATGTAGGAACAAATAAATCTTGAAGAATAACTTTGATGTTCTATCAACTATTTTCTTTCATAGTTACTCTGTATTGCAGATTCATTTAGTACATACCAGCTACTCTTGGCTCTGTGGAAATGTAATCCTGTTCCCTCCAAGTAAAACAGATTTTTTTCCCAGGAATAAGCAGGATTGCACCCTTGCAATCACATCCCCAAGAGTTACCAATGTACATTAAGCAGTCTTGTTAGAAGTAGTTTTATCAGTATGTCATTTCATAAAAGACTATATAAATCCCTGGAAACGATTGTGTTAAACATTTTAATACTCTCTATATTCCATTTTCACTACACTGAAGAATGCTGCAGGCATATTTGCCCAAAGTGTTCTGCCTGAAGATGCTCACTAGTTCTGCATGGGAAAACATGCTCGGGTTTCTGAAAAAAATGTTTCTCCTTAAAGTTTAAAGAATTTTCTTCTTCATTCTTGTTCATTCTTTGATATACCATCTCTATAAACTACCTGCTTTTATGCTGCTCTCCAATCTTGTTCAAGCACTTGAACAAGATGATTTGGGGGAAAGTTCAGGGGGGTTTTTTGTTTCTTCCTTTGATCAGTGTTTTATTTTAAAAAAAAAAAAAAACTGTTTAGTTCATTTGGGGGGTTTTGGTATGTTTTTCTTTATTTGGTTTTCATTCTACTATCCCAGATTGGATTATTTATTCCAAATTATCTAGGTTTTCTTTTCTCACATTTTCCCCTTTTTTCTACCCATGGAACTAGACTGTCTTCACATTTTCCAAATGCCACAATAGAAGCTTTGAAATCATAGGAGACACCTGTGGAGACACCCTTTTTTACAATTGTACAGAATTTTGTTTGTCCTGAAGAATACTTTGTTAAAAATTCTGAAGGTTAGAATGTGCTCAAAACTGATGTGATGTTCAATTTTTTTTTCTGCTAAGCCAAGCACAAAAACATTGAAATGCTTTTCAGATTATTGAGAAAATTGATAGTCTTCAACAAGCAAGGCTCACCTTTCAGAACCTCACCATGAAAAAAGCTCTACAGGATTCCTACTCCTTTAACTTTGTTTCAAAAGCAGGAAAAACAAGTTTCTATAGCAGAAACACAGAACACAGCTTTTCTGTCCTCCTGAAAATGACTTAGGAAAACATGATATGCACACAAATTTAAATATATGTCATCAACCAGATACTATACACTGAACCATGCACAAGAGATGAGGTTAATCCTATGTTCCTCATTTAATCTCACTCCAAACACTATGCTGATGTGTAACTGCGGACATAAACAGGAAAACCAGAAGAAACCTCACAGGAAAGACAGCTAAATAGGGAATAAAAAATAAGAAGAAGAAGAAAAAGTTTTTATATAATGACCCCAGCCTTTAGGAGTGCCAGGCAGTTTGTCCATTTCCACCTCTGCCCTGTGCCTGAAGGAGCTGTTTAAGGGGAATGTTTGGTGTGCCATCCCTGTACACGAGGATGGGAGTGCAAGGTTTCAGCTGGAGCTCTCACTGCTCCCTGTGGCTAATACTGACTGACACTTCTCAGTGCTTGCTGTTGATGATAGATTTGCAAAAGCTAAACGGGTTGGAGTGTAATAGTCCATGCTCGACAAGTGCCTCAGGCCAGTATTTCAGCTGGAAGTTCCTGCTGGAACAGCCTGTCATTTTCAAGAAACATTATATTTTTCTCTTCACCTTCTTTGCCTTTCTCCCTACCTTGGAAGACTTTGTTTCATCCATACTGAAGTACAGCTATTTTTATTCAGCTATCATCAGATTTCCATACACATGCTCAAGGCACTGGAGTTTGATGGTGTATGCTAAAGGTCATGCAGCTACACATTCCACTGATTTTTATGTCTATAAGCATTCACCTATATACAGAAAAGCCAAGTGATTTTTTGTTGTTGTTTGATTAGAGTTTTAAGCCTACTGTCACTGATTTCCCAAAGCACTAAGCTTTTTGAAAAACTTCACATGCACTGAACATGCAACATCTTGAGGCTAATCAACATTATTTGCATTTGATTCTCCCAGGAAATGAGGGAGGGTCTTGGAGAAAAAAACTTCTGCATAATCAACAGAATCAAGCAGAGTTGCATTTACTGTGCACAGTTAACATATTAGTTCCCACCTAGATATGTGTCAATGTTTCAGTTCAACATCTGTGTGACTTGATGAGTCCTGGAAAAATTCAGCTGTGGCTGCAGCCTGTGTAATGCTGAAGAGCTAGGGGTGCTCGCAGCTCTGTTTCCATTTTCTCTTATTTCTTTCTTCTCTCTCCTCTTCCCTGCCCTCACACCTCTGCCCATTTCACCATCCCACACTGTATCCAAGTCCAGGAACAGCAAGACCTCTTAATTCTGCACTAGGAATGTGGTGCCTCCATACAGCGTTAGTGTCTCTCTGCCCATTTCTGCAAGATGGAGGAATTTCAGGATCCCTGAAGGTAAAGAAGTTGAGAGCTAAGTCAGAAATTAAACAGCTAGCACACTGTTTTCTTGTTGGACTGCTGTTCAGCCTGTGTAGAAGTTCCCTCACTGCACTGGGTTTTTGATTCGTCCACACCCACTGTCTGAAGCAGGCACCGGCCTTGTGAAAGAAGGCTTTTCTGCAATCCACACATGCATTAATTATGAGAAAGATTTCTGATTTTCATTATGCTTTCTCAGAGCAACTGAATGAAGAGTACCTGAAGAATTTCATTAAAACATTGCCACAAGGGAAGAAGACAACTGACATTTCATATTCAACCAAAAAGATGTACTAGTTTTCTCTTTTGTGGCACGCAAAGTGAAATCACAGAACAGTTTGGGTTGGAAGAGACCTTAAAGACCATTTAGTCTACCCCTCTGCCTTGGGCAGGGACACCTTCCACTAGACCAGGTTGCTCCAAGCTCCATCCAGCCTGGCCTCAACACATCCAGGGATGGGGCAGCCACAGCTTCTCAGAGCAAAAAACTGGGGAACACCAATAGAACTGCAAAGTAGTCCACACACATTTGCAGAAAAGTCATGAAGGAAACTCTCCCCCTTTAAACCTTCGATTAAGTGCTACACCTAGCTTAATTGAAAGCAAGCCTTTCACACTATAACGGACATTAAATTTTCAGCTACTGTAGCTTTTAGACTCCTTGTCACAGGAGACATTCTGTCTCATGACAGACATTGTCTGTGGCGTTGTGTGCATTTATTTTTTACATTCAGCCATTGACAAACACCAGTGTACGAGTTTCTGAAGTTGATGTCCCTGCACAACAGAAACCATTGTCATGTTGGCAATTAAGAAAAGTCTAGCTTCAGCCTCATTTAAGATGGGAAATACTCAAAATTACATGACATGCCTTTCTCTGTTATGGGTATTGTTTAGGGAATGTGGTCAAAGAGCTGTCAGTTCCCATCAGTGGAGTAGTTCTGCTGCAGTCTGCTCGGACCATCTCCTTTCACCAGCAGAGAGAAAGGAAAGGGTCAGAAGCAGAGAGAAGTTTCTCCTAGCAGCTTTCCCAGGCAGGGATTTGGAGCATTTTATCACCACCCATGACTGGCTGGGTTCAGTCAATACTTTGTACCCTGGCTCTCAAAACTGTATCCGAAAGGGAAAAAATGTGCTTTCTTTAGATAAAGATTCATTCTGCTGTGTCAAACCCTAGGCCTTGTCCCCACTGCACACAGAACTGAGACTGAGCACAAAGAAGGGTTTGCAACACCATCTGACCGCGGAGAAGCCAAGCTGCTTTCAGAGAGACCCTCAGATTTGGGAGGTTGTGAGCCTGAGCAGCCAAAATCTTAGAGGGTCCTCTCCAACATCTTCTGAAGTGATTTACAAGTCTGACTTGAAAAGTCCCCGGCATGTATTTACAAAGCTGGTAATAAGCCTTTATGGGATGTGAAATGGCTTTACAAAACCCAAGGCCCAAACATTTCAAGGCTCCAAGATAGAAGCTGGCTGGCATAAAAGAAAATTTCTTGTACGAAAAGCTTTAAAGGCTTTCAAAGCTTGCAGTAAATTTTTGCATTCATTCCTTTCCCCACACCTTACACACTTCCAGTGACTCAGCCCCCTGCAATTACCTTGTACTTTAACTACTGTATCAACAACTTGTTTCAGAAAGAAAAACAGTTTCACAGCCATAACACAAAATACTATATCTTCCTGCTACCAACACCGAAGTTTTGTCTACACTTACACCTTTAATTTCTTTTTCTCCTCATTTTTTGTAGTTACAGCATCGGACCTAATCCTTATCCCTTTTGCTTGAGGCAACACTAAAATTAAGGTATTTCTAAGCAGATGTTTGCCAGTTTAAAGAATACACAGAATCTTCCAAAGAACTTACAGCTATTTGCTTCCATTAGAGATGGTTCTGTACCTAAGAGTAAGGACTAGGCAAAAATGTAACTCAGTTAAGATACATGCAATTTGTTCTGAAAAAACAAGCATGGCTTTTATACAGAGTAACCTTGAAGTCACATGAAAAAGTAACTAAGTCCAAAGCTGCTTCAGAATTACGTAAAAGAGTGGTAAGAGCTTAAAAGCAATATAGCTAAAATGTCATATTTATTTTACATAGTAAGCCTCTCTCAAGAAGGTTTTGGTGTTTAGTTTAGGAACTAAAGGCTAAGAAAAGATGTTAATATAACTGTGCAAGTTTACTTAATAGGAACCGAGACAATGGTAATAAAGAAGCCAGGATAAAGCAATTTTAGTTAGCCCTGTGCCCTTACAGGTGGAAAGGGTAGCCTGAGTGAATACATGGGCCTGCTTTTATCTTGGGTTCACCTGAAACACCTGGTTGGCACTCGAAGGCATTCCATCTCTTGCCTTCACAGCAGTCCAAGCATTTCAGCATTGAAGCTGAAGATACCAAACTTGGACATGTATACCAGAATTTACACGGTACTGCAGACTTCAAATAAATCAAGACATAAATAATCCTTTCTATCACTGTTTTCAAATATACTTAGCACATACAGTGACACGTAACACATGTACTTCAGAGAGCACAGATATTTTGGAAGAGAGATTTCAGGCTGCCCCATGGCTGGAAGACACACCAGTACCTGTGTTAACTGGGAAGTGGAAGGAGAACTAATCAGGCTCTTCAAACATATGAATTAATGGCACCCTCTCAATACACTTTACATCTCACACACACAGCCATATTTCTGACTTAGCTATTCTGCTGTTAAGACACGTTCTAGTGGGAAAGAGGGAACCAAAGTTTCGGCAGGAAGTCAAAGAACGCACCACATCAGCGCGATCTGCTCCAGGAGACCCTGAGGTCCTGTCCCCACCAACCTGGCAGCCCTGAGAGCCCCTGCACTGCGGTACCACAAGGCTGTACCCGCTGAGCCCACCGGAGAGGCTCCGGAGCCCTCAGCACCGAGCCTTCATGGCCACCCCACGGCACCGACAAAACGCACCTAACAGGCTAATCAAACACACGAACCGTCAACACTGCAAAAAATCCCGTCCGTCTCTGTCTCTCCTCTGATCAGCTCCCCTTCCACGGCCCGGGAGACCCTCGTCCCTCGACGGTGGCGGCAGCACCGAGGGGCTCCGCCTCAGCGCTCGGTCCCGCCGCCTTCGCACCTCGCTCCGCCCTCAGCCTCCCTCACGCCGCCCGGCTGAGAGGCCGGAGTCCGCTAAGATCCGGCGGAGCTAATTGGGGTATTTCAATACTTGCCTGCCCCAAGGCCCCTTGTGTCCATCTCTTGGAGGCTCTTACAAGTAAATAATACGAAATTACCCAGCTCCTCCCGCTGGCCCCCCGCCTCAGCCCTCAGGCGCCCTCGCGCGCCGCCCGCCATTTCCCGCCCTCAGGCGCCCCCGGCCCGGCGGCCCCGGCTCTCCTCCCCTCAACTGTACCGGCAGGCGAAGCAGCGAGAGAGGCTGGGGAAAGGAGAGCGATTAAAGACCAGAGGCAACAGCGGTGACCGGAGGTGAAGGCCGGGGAGCTGCGTCCCTGACCCCTCTCCGTCGGCTGTAGCCAAACTGTACCTGCACAGGCTGAACCTGGTGTGGAGCTACACAACCCCGGCCAGCTGCTTGTTCAGGTTATTTTCCAAGAGTGCTGTCTCTGTGACTTAATCTGGTTTGGTGGGCGGGCTGTCACTAGGTTTTTGAGATCTTAATTGTAGATCACGGGCGATATCACCAAACTGTTTTAATAAATCCCAGCTGGATAGTTAAAGTCGTATTTCCTAGACTTTTATACCACGCGATCATTAGTAATAACAATATTCTCAATCTTGCTACGTGAAAGATCACCCATATAACCTGGAAGAATGAATAATCTCTAATTAAAGTCTGGTAAGTGGCAGCTGATTGCAAAGCAGTTGATAACCCACCCAAAAATCCAAAAAGTCTCCATGCAGCAAAAAGGGCTCATAGCTTTAGCAGAGAACGTTTCGGGAATTTAGAAGGGTTTTGCACCAGTGCTAAACTTGGTATGTTTTGTACTCTGTATTTTGCAGCACTTTGCACATTGAGGAAGAGCAAAAGTATTACCTGTTTCCAAAAGTCCCATCTTGGAAATCAGTAGTGGAAAAGCTAAACAGGATTAAATAGGCCAAAGCAAACCTGAGGGAAACATGTTATGTGAAGATTAGAAAAATTAGGCCCAGTTTTGAAGGAAAGCTTGACCAAACCTTGAATCAATGCTTTTCATGGCAGTCACCAGCACAGTTTTTGTGAACATCTTGAAGATTAGCTTCCCTCAAAAGGCCCATCCCATTCCTTTGGCAATAAAGCTGATGGGATTAAGAATAAATCCATTACTGTGAATAATGCATCATATGATGAGTTATATTGGTTGAGTCTGAGTAACCTCTCTGTCAGAGGTAAATTTAGCACAGGAAACGCTGCCTACCCACTTTGCAGAATCCAGTTCAGTCACATTAAGCTTAATGTGTTACAGCAGAATACATCAGGCATGGCTTTTCCAGCAAAAGACAGTACAGGAGACTGCAGGTTATTTCACAGAAGTCAAGTTAATTGTAGCATTAAGAATCAGCTTTTTGTTGATAGGATGTACCACAGTCAGACTTCAGCCTGCGCTGCCCTGGGTGTTGAGACGTGCAAGGAAACACTCCATTAGTCAGCTCCCAGTAGGCTTCTGCCTTAGCCCTGTGTTACAGAATTTTTAACAGCCTATTTCTAAGCACAACTTTCTCCCAGCCTCCAGAGCAATGCAAATTTGCAAGCAAAGCAGGAGTTTAGGGGTTAACAATAATTGGAAGAAAAAGTTCACCCATTGTAGTTGTTAAATGTGGATTTGTTTCACTTTAATCACCCATTAGTGTTGAAACATTATTTGTGTGCCTCTATATAATTTATAATATATAGCTCTGTACTTAATGCCTGTATTTAAAAGTGTATAAAGTATATGCATTTATAATTCATAATGTATAATGATATAATCAAGTTTTAGCTTCTGAAACGAACAGTTCATTTACATTTTTACCAGACGGGTACCTAACAGAAATTTGGAAATGCTACAGATTAGCCTGATCCATTTTGACTTGGCTTATTTGTGGAATGAGTAGGTGGCAGCGTGTATCCCCCGTGATGTGAAGTGGAAGGAAGGATCTAGCACACCTCAAAGTGATTTTGTTTAATTCGTGCACGTCCATGAGTCTCAGGAATGGGTTTAAGGCTTTCTTCATCTAATTTTATGTATCTGCTTCCCTTTTTATTGTGTTACTGTGCTCAAGGGGCCACAGCCCAGGGAAAAGTGGTGCTGTTCTGTTCATGGCATTTCAGGCTTAAGGCCAAATGGAGCTACACAGGTGTAAATAAAGAGCAGATTCGGTTCCCAACGTCCCTTGTGCATGACTTGAAACTTAACTCATAAGAGAAAGAAAAAGGTGTACTGAGTTCCTGCCTTATTTAATTCCCCTAATAACTACTCAGTTGTTTAATTACATTTATATAATTGCAGAACTCAGGAAAAGACTTAAATTTCATCCATGTGACTGGAGTTTGTGCTTTTAAATTTAGATCACTGACTCCTTAAATATGTCCTGTAGTTGTATGGCCAGGAACTGACTTAGTGTTAATCTGTTTAACATGATAATTATTCCTGTCACTGAGTTTACAGCTTCTTCTTTGAACAGGGCACTTCAGAACAATCCCTGCTCAGAGACCTTTCTGCTGGACAGGGCTGTAGTTTAGAAGGTCTGCAGTATTGCTGATAAATGAACTAGCAATTAAAGTCTGATAATATATGTACTGGAAGCCATTGGTTCATCTGCATCTTCAGCAGCACAAGTATGCCGAGCTGTAAGTCTGTGTTAAACACACATGATGATCCTTTTTCATGGATGGGCAGAGTAGCAAATGTCCATTTATTTTTCCCAAATGGAAAAAAAGGATATCAGGAGAAGCAGGCTTTTCTAGGTTTTGCCTCACAACTACATTTGACTTTTCAGAGAACTGATCCTGTTTTTGCTGAGGAAAGGAAGTTTAAGAGCAATCATTCTACGCCTCCATGCAGCTTATCCTTGTGCCAGGTTCTGGTTCCGCAAAGAGGGAAAATATTCTTGTATTTTAGAATTTGCTCATTAACGAGAATTATGAGATAGCAGACTCTCAACTTGAGCTATAAAGGATGCAGAAATGGCTTTGACAACACCCACTTGAGCAATTTTGCACTGTGGGTATTAACTTAGACAACACGAAAAAAAATGCTTAAAAGTTCAGGGCTGAACTTTTCTTGCCAAAATAAGTAATTTAACTGTGAGAGCAATTCATCACATTTTCAAATCTGGCTCCTGGTCGGTACAGTGGAAAAACACCCTCAATATGTTCTTTAGCCAAAAGGATGTCGTCTAGTTTTCTAAATGTAAACTCCTCCAGTCTCTATTGAGGAGGTACCTGGACTGCCTGGCACTAGAGCACACGAACTGGTTGCAATGCAAGACATCTTCATCCTCATGCAAACTGTTAATATTTAATTTAGGCATGCCCGGTGAGCAAATACATAAGTGTATTAATTCCTTTGCAGTCTCCTGATGTATACAGCAGCTCTGTGATTTGATTTGAATTGATTTTGCTGCTAACTCTGGTGACCTCCAATAAAAAATTGTTGCATTCGCCACAAAGTGATTTATGATAGCAGAACTCTCTATTATATAAATACTTTCCAATGCATTAGTCAGAAATCCACTATCTTACTTCATTAAACCAACAAATACAATCAATTCTTATGTGATTTACAGTTTTTATGCATGGAAAAACGATTTTACCTTTATGCCAAATGGAGTTGAAATGTAGATCATGTAATACAAAATGTCTCTGCCTCAGTGTGTAAGTGCCACTAATCAAAACCAGAGCCCGCGCTCAGGATTTAAGCTCTGATCACTCTCTGGCTCGCACATTACAGGAATGAAATGCATATGCATGTTTTGATAAACAGTGCTGAGCATTAGCACTGTGCCTTTTTGTAGCTCAACACCCACCTTGTTTTAATCACAATGGGAAATGAAAGGCAGGAGTGTGAGCACGGAACAAATGACATTAGGAGACAAAGTGTTTAATAGCAATATATTAGTTATGTGCCTCTCCTCTCAAAACATCCACCAGTACTTTAATATGTGTCTTGTGCACGCTGATATGCGTATCTTAAAAGTATTGTACACAGGAATCCCTTCAGTAGGACTTGAAATGCAGATCCAGGACTTGCTTCCTATATGTGTGCACGCAGAACAACATATTTTCAGAAGTAATGTGTCTTCTAATTTAAAAGGATAGATGTACTACTGAATCTATGGCTCCTTATTACAACATAGAGTCAATAAAAGGAGCTCTCCTCCAACTGCTCTGCAGTCCATCGATAATTCTGCCAGAACCACTAAACACTACATTGCCCATAGAGTCCCCCTGTCCCAGTTATTTGCATCATAATTTTGAAGTAAAACTAGTTGGGGTGAGGTATTTGGTCATTTTTCCCACACTGGCCCTAGCCCCTTGTGTCTAGAGTGTGGGGAACAAGGAAGGTTTTAAAAACTTGAAGCAGAAAATGAAAATAATTGAACGTTTTCTGTGCCTGAGTGATTTAGTCACTGAGATACTGCAGAGAGATGAGTAGCAGAGGAGAGTTCTGTGATGTGTCCTCTTACTTTGGCAGATGTGCTTTACAAAGGACTGGGTGAAACCACCTCAGCCCTCTGGAGACGACCTCCAGGCTCACCAAGGGAAGGGGGCACTTTCTGGAGGAGGAGTTTCAACACAACAAAGCTCACCATCTCCTGTACTTCTGATAGCCCTCAGTGAGGGTGCACTGGCCAGCCTGGTATCAGGGGCTTCTCTCGTGTGTTGGCTGTGCTGAATTCCTGCAGAATTCAGCCAAATGCAGCGCTTGGCTCCTGATCCCCTCGCTGTGAGGCACAGCACGGGCACAGCTCTGCTGTAACCTTGCACTGTCTAGAAACCCGAGACAACCTGCATGGGCTCTGAATGCTAATGCCACGGCCCGCTGCCCAAGCACAAGGCACGCTGGAGCCTAAGCCCTTGTTAAGATTCTATGCAAAGATGAATGATTAATAGCAATTCCAAGTCATGCTCGAGATTCTGCTGATGCACACCCCTCCCACTCTCCCATACTGATGGAGGAAAGGGCCCTGCCCGTGGCTTCTGCTGCTGCTGCGGGGGCTCTGCATTTCTCTAACTTCAGCTGCACCTCTGCAAAGACACATTTTAACTGCATGTGGAAATGTGTGTAAGTCCAGAAGAGTGAGCAGCTGCACGCACACCTGCTCCAGGCTCAGCAGAAATCACCTGTGTGACTTTCAGCAACAAAAAAAACCATTCAGCCCTCAACATCTGCGCTAAAAGTACAGCTCACACACCGATCCATTGCCAGCATTCCTGTTCCTTGTGGGCACAGGCTAGACAACGGTGGGAGACTGTTATCAACACACTTAGCATTACATAATTTGCTAGACAAGTTATTTTTGGGCTTTTAGGACCCAGCACTTCCAGTTCCACAGTAGGCTTTTTTCAGTAAGGAATGGCAGGACCCTGTATAGATACTTGGAATGTCATGGGACACATGCAGAGAAATGAATGTGTCTCTCTTCGACCCCCTCAAACTACAGCAGTAACTGCCTGCTAGCTGTCAGGAAATAACAGACCACACACCCCTACCCCG